>LR749543.1:2985377-3095866 GCA_902729485.2 Mus minutoides
CCTTTCCTTTCCTTTCCTTTCCTTTCCTTTCCTTTCCTTTCCTTTCCTTTCCTTTCCTTTCCTTTCCTTTCCTTTCCTTTCCTTTCCTTTCCTTTCCTTCCCTTCCCTTCCCTTCCCTTCCCTTCCCTTCCCTTCCCTTCCCTTTCCCTCTTCATCCCCCCTTCCTCGTCTCTCCCTTCTCCTCCCCTACGTCTTTCCTTTACATACACACACACACACACACACACACACACACACACACACACATACGTACAAGATTTCTATAATGAACAGCATGCTCCCAGCTCACCATGCCTGTCAACCATCATTTGTAGTCCTGCTAAGCATGATCCACCCATCCCTGGCTGGGTTTTCATTTGAGCAAAAGGGCTCCAATCATAGTATTGTTTCAAAGTTTTATAAACCAAGAGAGCATTTGAAAAAACGTTAACACTTGGCTTCCTGCAGGACATGATCCTGGAGAAGGCGGGTGAGTGCTTTCCATAGGAGCGTGTAGATAGTCACAGGAGATTGTCCCCATTCCGTGTTCTCCCTCTGGGAAGTTAGGTGGTTGAAGGGTGGGTGTTGGGCAGGGCTCTGCTTTTGCACCAGTGAGCCACTCACTGATTCATGCTCCTCATTATTTTTGACCTGCAGAGACAGGACACTTAAAATGCACATGTTTTGTGTCTATTTCCTTAACCTTTCCTTGGGAATATCATAGCAAACCACAAGCCACCATTCCTACATACAAAAGCCTCCACACCACACTTAGCATATTTAGTCAGTTCCTTTTCCATATCCACCCAGTGACAGCTGGAAGGGCTTCTTTAGTGTGACAGATTGTCAGCACACTGACACAGATTGCTTTAGATGTATATTTTTAGTGGGAATGGATGATTTTTTAAGTGAGCTTTTTCCAGAAATATGAGAATAATTGTTATTCCATATGTCAGACTTATGGGATTTTTTCCCTTTTGGGGTTACGGTCAGTCCAGTTAGTGTCTATTAACAAATGTCTACAAAATAAAAAGATGTCACAATTGTTCAAAAAATGCTCCAATATTTAGAAGATGGCTGTGGATCAACAGTAAATAAATGTGCCCCAAATCTCCTTTACCTAAGAGATGAAAATTAACTTAAAATAGTCTCATCCCCCCCGCCCCAGTGCTTCCTTATGTTTTCTTAGATAACTATCAGTCCTTTTAAAGGAGACCTGGTTATAACTTGGCACATGGAGAAAGTAACTCTTCAGATTTATGTCAGATTTTGAGCTAAAAATCTGAAGTTTACAGGACACTATTTCTCTGTTTCCTTTTTAACCTGTGTTTGTAGGCGCACGCCCCTAATCTGAGCGCCTAGCACACTAAGGCAAGCGTTGAAGAGCCTTTCTGAGCTTCCTCACACCTGTCCTGTGATCCCTTTGTGACTTCTGCTGGCCTCTTGAGAATATCATGATTAGGGAGGGAGTTGTGGCTCTGACCTGACTACTGAGAACATTCAGCCTGAGACTGCACTGTGACATCTTGTACCCTCTGACCATAGGGACAGCTATGAGGGAGCCTAAGGATGGACCTCTAGAAAGGACACCGGACCCTTGATAAGTCCCTTCCCAGGGTAGGAAATTATCCCAGGCCCTGACTGGAAAGAGCTCTTTCCAGACCTGAGAACGAGCCTGACCTCCCCAGGGACCGTCTCCACCACAGTGGCCCCAAGGGATGCACCTTCAGATTCTTGAAGCAGCCCTTGAGCAAACACAGCTTTCCCTACTGCTGATTTCCCTTGCTGCATCCTTAAGCTACCAGTGTGGTAAAGAGCAAATCTAAGTATGGAGCCTAAGGAGAAGGAGCACCATGGGGTGAATGGAAAGGCAAATCCTTGAGTGGCGGGGCTTCTGCGGTATGGTCCTCAGCAAGGGCGCCAGCTAGATCCACAGACTTTCTAGGAGGAAGTGGGCCTCTGGTGGCCTCGGGGGGGCTAAAGAGAGCACTCGGGATACTAGGGTCCAGCAACCCAAGCTTTCAGATGGGGGCATCGGTCATCTTCCGAGTGGGAGGGAGTGTGAAGCCTGAGGGCATCCTTGGTGCCCTGAAGTGATAACTTACCCACGACAGCAGAAAGGCTTCATCTAAAGGATTAGAGAATTAAAACTATGGAAAGGAGGTTACAGAAGCGGCTTCCTGCACAGCTTCCCGTCTGACCCCAAACTGCATCTGTGCCAAGCTGTGCCCATCAGTCTTCCTACAGTCAGATCTGTCCTCTAGCCAAGCACGGCCTGACCATGAACGCTTAGACACTGCATTTGCAGGTACAAGGCTCCTGGGTATACTTAAAAATAAAGTTAATGAGCATTTTTAATGACTAAGAGAAAGCATTGTGAGGGTAAAGAGTAATGTTTACACCCTAGAAACTCAAAGTACAAATATGTGTGCATTTAAAACACATGGACAGGGTGGGGGAGTATGAGAACATGCATGTTTTTATTAGACTACCAAATTTATGGAAGCTATGTTCTGTGGTCTTATAGAACTTTTTTAATATTCTAAATAGATATATTAATTTCTATACTGAGGAAAATACATGTAACTTATTCATATATGCCTTTGAATAGGTGCCGTAATGAAGGGGGTTAGAAAGAAAAGAACCAGATAGTATGTCTGGTTTGCACATTAAGGTCAAATGATTATTCTAAGATTCCCAGAACAAAGTGATCATCACCGAATAGGGTGCCACAAGCAAGACAGGGTATCGCTGGACACGTTTGAAGCCCTTCTACTGTCCTGAAAGCTCATATCTGTATTTGTCTTTACAAATAATTCTCCCTCCTAGATAAGTGTTATTCAGCAGTATCCCGCATGTTAGCAGGGTATTCAGAATGATCTTCCTGACATCTACTGGATTTTGACACATCTGCATGAGCTGGGTTTAAATGACCATTCCGGTCATGAACCCCACTGTGTGATGGGAAGACAAAAATCTCCATCACAAGGGTGCCTTGCTGGGTACTCAATGTCCCTAATGGGATGGGATGGGTGGCAGCGCTGTGTGTGTTTTTGTGCTTCTGTGCATTCATTCATACCTTTATGTCTAATAGGAGCTTTAACCATGATCAAGCTTTGCATTTGCTGACTTTTCATGAAGACTATTAATGGGCGGCCTCGTAGGCTGTGAAATAAACTGTACACACACACACACACACACACACACACACACATCTTCTCTAATAACCTGATTAATTGGTTGTCTTAGTACTACAGACCTTGTCCAGTGAAGGTCCTGCGACCTACCATATCTTAACATTCTAGGGAACCTGTGCTAGTTTGTTTACGGGTGGTGTCCCCCCATGGACTATTGCTGCTCCAGGGCAAGGTCATTACTCAGAATGACACATCTTTGGAATGTTAAGGTCAGGTTAAACTTCCATGCTGAACTCAGGAAAATGAAGTCCATGCTTTTTCATTATATTCAAAAAGGAGAAATAGCGTATAATTAGCAGGCTGGGTCCATTTAAAGTGTGAATGAGTATCTGCAAGAATCCAACCTTCGTTAAATCTGACCTCTTTTGAGATGGTTAGAGAATTTGCACACATTAACTCTTCATCCAATAGGGGAAAAACAAAACAAAACCTTTATATTTGTCTCTTAATTTTGTTTCAAGAATTCTTCTACACTCATATTGTGTTCCGTTTAATGTGGTGAGAAGCTAGTAATGGCGCCATGAACCAGAAAATGAGCTTCCTAACCAAAATCAGAGCAAGTTGCTTTATATGTACTGTTAGATTGTAAAGACATGATAAATAGACAAGTGCTTGACCCTAAGTGAAAACCCCTCCAGAAAGTATCTATTCCTTGTGAGATGCATTACCTTGTCCTCTAGGATGGCCCTCTGTGTGCTATTGAGAGGAGTCTAGGACCATGATAGATTGCTGTCCACGACTGGTGACCGCAGCCTCCAACCATCTGTACCCATGTGCCTTGACATAATCCTTTGGTCCAACTTACTGTCAAAGCTACTTTATAGATGGTTCTGGGTGTCTCTTCACAGTGGGGAGAGTCTTTAAATGATTCCAAATGCTTAGAAAGATAGCTATCAAGTTGCTTTGTTTGCTCCATGACAGTGCTTATAGGGACAGATGCTTTCTAAACTGATCCTCAGAAACGAAGTGGAAACTTTGGTTTCTTTGGAAAGTCAGTTGTGTTGGATGGTGTTTTGTTGGGGCAAACACATGAAGGAGTGTTTTCCGGAAGCAAACACAAGTAAAAGGATGTTTTGCTAAAGCAAGCACGTGAGAGGATGAGTGATGGATTCTTCACTAAGAATACATATGTATTGGTCCACCTTACACTGTATAGTTGAGGTCAGTTTCTCAGGACTCCATAGGTGGTGTACTGGCAGCTTCTTGATGGTTTCTTGGACTCTGGCTGATTGGCAGAGTGATGTCAGCTGATACAGACTCACGTGGAGTTTTGCTAAAACAAACTCATGTGCTGAGATAAGACAGCCACCTGGTGAGGCAAGACCTGTGAAGGACACGTGGTGTTTGGAGGGGATATAAAAGGACTCAACAGACTGAGAGGGGCTTGCTTAGAGAGCTAGCTGTGCAACGTTTCTTGGTCTAGCATCTTTGCTGATCTTCGCTTCACTAAGAAAGGCACAGCAAAGAACTTCTCCTGGCATCCCTGTTGGTCCTGGCTTCTCCTGCTGACTTGCGCTGATTTGGCTGAGGCCTGGTCGTTCCTGCTAGGTCATGCCACCACTACTGCTATCCCAGCACTACTGAACTGGACTGCTGGTATATCCATGAAGTGTTCGCTAGTGGACTGAGCTGCCGCTGCTGACCTGTGAACTGGACTGCTGATTTCCTGACAATGAAGATTGAATTTACTCCAGAGAACCATTTCTAAACAAGTCCACTTACCCCATATCCTGATAACCTTTCTTTTCCATTACCTCTGGTGGGTGGTAGGCTAGAAGGGAGGTTAAAGCATTTAAGAACTGTCATTAAAAGTAGGCTTTGAAAAAAAATAAGCTACACAGAAGGAACTAGAGGACAAGACTTAACACGACACAAGAGCTAACCTCTGAAGCCCCGTGGTAGAAGGTAGCCTAACTGGCCCCCCAGGGTAGCTGTGGCACTAAAAATGTATCAGGAGTATGAGGCTGTACCTTCATCCTCTTGAGGTTCAGCTGGGCCTGGTGAACAAGAAGAAAGCATGGAATTCCATTGGTACAAGCTCTTCACATCAAATCCAAAGAGCCAAAGAAGCACTCTATGTCAGTCACTTATAGTGGGCATTCGCAGAGCACAGTGAATTGTGGATGAGATAAGAGCAAGGGACTTGGGTTAGGGTAGTTCATTACGAAAAGAAGTGGCTAGGCAGGTCTGGGTTTCAGTGTCTGCCTCTGCAGAGTCCTCTGTGGTCAGCTTTCTGTTGTCTTGGTAGGGTATTACTTTCATTCATTTTATAATTCAGGAAGAACTTCCTTCATGTAGGAGTTTCTCCTGCATTAAGGAAATGGAGAACGGTCAGCATGACCTTCTTGCACCTGCCTTTTTCACGTGGTTTTTTGACAGAGCTGCACTGGTTGGGCAACTCACGGTTGACTGCTGTGCTCTCCGGAGTCTAGGGTGCTGAGCCACTAACTCCCAAGCCCAGAAGCATTTTGCAAAGCTATGGTTTGGGGACCGAAAGAAGATATCACTGAAGATAATGCCACACATGTCTCTGCTCTGGAGGCAGGGACAGGCGGCCTTGCTCTCAGCCAGCTGTGTACAGAAGAGCAAACATCACCCTGCCCCCAAAGAAGAAGGTACAGCTCGATGTCTGCCTATGGGGATTCCCTCCAGGAAAACAGTCCTCAGATTCTGCCACTCCAATGGGTGGCTGCTAGAGCCAGGTCAAGGGAGGAAAATGGGATTAACCAAATCCATGTCTCTTCCCCACACCCCTCTTTCTTCCTCCCTCCCTCCCTTCCTTCTGCTCCCTCTCTTCCTCTCTTTTTTTTTTTAAAATACTTTTTATTTATTATTTGAGAATCCTATGCATCTCTATAATGTGTTTGGATCAAATCCACTCCCATCCCCCCTTCCCCAGCTCCTGGTCCACACCACCACCTCCCCTTGTAGCTTCATGCTTCTTTTTCTTAACTCGGAGTCTGCTGAGTGCTGCTGATAGCATACACATGAGGAAACAGCCAATCAATGGAGTAGCAGCAGCCTACAGGAGCCACATTCCTAAAACAAACAAACGAACAAACAAACAAACAAACCAAAAACGGTATCTCTCTCTCTCTCCTAGTTCAGAATCAGCTTCCAATCAGCTCCTCGGTTAGGTTGGAGTTCCTTCTCTCTGTGGGGCTAGAACAGTGGCTCGTTCTCAAGTCATGCGTCACAACTCCTTTGGAGGTTGAACGACCCCTTTGCAGGGGTTTAATTGTTTCACAGGTATTGATGTATGTGAGGAATAATGGGATCGACCCACCAACTCCTCTCACCATCTAGAAGGTTATCACCACTGTCCACCCTCTTTATAAGAAAACCAAGGTATCAGGACATTAAGGAACTTCTCCAGAGTTGGACACTGGCCATGTCAATACTGTCAACCAGATACCCTGGTGCTGGAAACTCTGATGCAAGGGTTCCCAACATTCCTTATTCTGTGACCCTTTAATTCAGTTCTCATGTGTGGTGACCCCCCCTCCAGCCATAAAATTATTTTCATTGCTACCTCATAACTGTAATTTTGCTACTATTATGAATAGCAATGTAAGTTTCTGTGTTATCAGATGGTCTTGTGAGACCCCTGTGACCCATTCAACCTCCAAAAGGGGTCATGACCCCTGTTAAGAACAGCTGCTCTAATGGCATATAAAGCTTCTAGAAGGTATGTCGCTGGAAACGTATCCACAAAATACAGAACCAGGTGAAGTAAAGGCTGGCCAGTTCTTTGCTAAAGGAAAAGGTAACAAATTGTATAAATACAATTATCTGAGTATAATCCCTCAGCTTGGGAAATGGGTGTTCAGCAAAGGATGCTCACACCAGAAACTGTCACGAAGCATCTCGCATCAGGCCCAGATGTCTAACACAGGACTCTCAGCCATGGCTTTCAAGACTCATGCCATGTCTTAAGAGGCACTTGCTAACATAAGAAGATGAAGATCTCCAATGGAGCACTGTCTCAGCCGGAGAGGCAGTATCTGAGTTGGGTCACAGCTGAATTGGTCTTTCCCACCTCCAGGCCTTTCAGCTTTCAGCTGGCCACTGGGAGACTGAACGATGTCGTGGAAACTCAAGGCAATGAAAGGGTTGCCTGACACCTCACATAATAAAAAAAAAAATGCAATCTGCTTAGCAGGGTGCTTCAGTTAGAGATTGCCTATGGGAATAACAAAACTTTAAATATTTTGCTTTGTGAAAAACAGCCAGTTGTTGTTGTTAAATATACGTGTGTGTGTGTGTGTGTGTGTGTGTGTGTGTGTGTGTGTGTGTGTGTGAGAGAGAGAGACAGAGACAGAGACAGAGACAGACAGAGACAGAGACAGAGAGAGACCTCAGAACTTGTTTTTATCATGGGCATGGCCAACAATGTGCATGAAGTGGGTTCTCTGATGATGATCTCCAAGGTCAGCGGCTTGTTCCTCACCTATTGCTTCAGGCGATGAAGGGTGCACAGCTTTGAAAAATGAGATGTCTGTTAAATGTGATCCAACTTTAAAATATAAATAAACCCACTTTGAAATTAGAGTTGGATAAGTAAATTAGAAAGTGCACTAATTCTAATGAGCTTCTTATTTTCCTATGTAAAGTATAAACACAAGGGTTTTCTGTGCCTGAAAGCAAAGTCTCAACCTGAAGGAAAGAGTGGCCTGTGAGCCCTGGGTCTGGGCCCAGCCTGTCCATCCTCACTTAGGGGAAATGTTGAACAACAGGCTTGAGGTGTTGGGTGGTAGATTTGCAACAGTGTATCTGAAAAAATGATTCCCTGAATTTCATTATAAATCTGTACATTCCCATCTTCCACACTGAAAATTTCCATGCCTCTTCCATTTGCGAGAGAAGGAAGTCTGTCCCTTCTTTATTCTTTACATCTTTGCAGTGGCTGCCACCCCATTCAGGGGACCAGCTGTTAAACTATTACAGCAAATCACATGGGCAGAAAAGAATTTTAATAGAAGGTAATCTGTACGATTTGGGTAGATGGAAAGGTGAGTTTGGGGAGGGGGTTGATTTAATTAGAGATGGGTAGGATGATTGTGAAACCTTTACAGTCCGTGAAGGCCCTGCACTCAGACTGCACATTTTCCCTCACTAAGGCTGAAACCTGAGGGTAGGCATCTGTGGCTGGAGCGCACTGCTGCTCTGCAGCAGCTGCCTGTGCTGGGGCCAGGGCACTCTAGCCCAGCATTCTTGGCTGCAGACTCAAGTTTTTGATGGATGAATGTACACTTGTGTATTCTAACTTAAATATAATATTTATATATCAGGTTTCACTGCTCTTTCAATTGTAAGTGACTGATTGCAGGTCAAACCTAAATCATTAGATGACAGAATTGTAACAGATTTGGTAAAATGAGCTTTCTATAAATGCATTAAAACTGTAATCTCAGGATTGGGGGAATATTTTAAACCTCTAATATATAATTTGGAAGAAGTTCATGGTGCCAGTTTCTGTATAAAACTCTAAGTGTATATTATTAATATAGCACATTTGTCAAGACATGACCTAGATAGAGATTCAGTTTATCACCTCATAACAAGTGGTTGTCACATAAGCTTCATGCTTTGAACCATACAGGCATGTGAGTCCCAAAGGCTGTGCCTGCCAGTACTCATATCTTAGTATGGAAATTCCACCCTTCTTTCAAAACCCAACTCAGATGATACCTTTACCTGAAGACCTCCTCAGGTTCTTGTCCTTACCCTGTGAAACTTGTTTTGCAGTATCACTTGAGACTGTAGCCCATGATGTCTGGCCAGGAGCTTACCCTCTGTCTCTAGACACCAGCCTTCTTGCCTAACTGATGTAAGACCACCCACATGCATGCATGCATGCATGCATACACGACATAGAAAGAGAAAGGGCAAATCCAGTAGGGAACCATGAAGAACATTTGCATATCAGAGGAGATGAGAAATGGTCACTTGTCCTCTGAGAGCAGGAGGTATGTCAATAATAACTCTGCAGAGGGACAACTTACACACCTAGTACTAAAGACTTTGACAGAACACCTTGTTCAAATGCAGAGGCTTGGGGGGGGGAGTACAGATATTTAAATACTGACTTGTCTTACCTTTCAGTCATTCTCTGAGGAGGCGTGAGGCATGGAGATTGATGTTTGTATAAAGTTTATTCTTGTCTGGGAAGAAGTGTTGCTAAATATCACAACTGGCATGAAAAGTGTAAAGATAGTAATGAATGTGCCTGCTTGAAACACTACATTTATTTTTATTTTTCCCCAATTAGTATTTTTAATTAGCTTATAAGATAACAGGTTCTTTTATAAAAATTTCCACACAGGAATACCATTTTCTCTTCCGTGATTGTCCATTTCCCTTTGCTGTCCCCCTCCACCCCCCTCTTTCTCCTTCCTCCCCCAAACATTCCCCTTCTCCTTTTATGTCATATATGTATGCACATATATTTAAATCAAATTGCACATATGAAGAAAACATGTGCTGTTTGACTGTTAGCCTATTTTCTTTCTTTGAACATGATGATGTCCATTTCCATCACTTCTGTACAAAGCGTATATTTCTATTTGTTTTTATTTTGGTCCCTGTGAGCCGTCCTCCTCTCTAGGAATGTTAGGGATGGGAAGCCAGACTGTCACAAGAGCCTTCTCATCTCTCCTGAGACCTAAACCTTCATTCTGTAGGTGACATTGTGTAGGGGTGCTAGCAATCAAACCTGTGGTCAAGAATAAACCTGTCTTCTCTATATGTACCGCATTTTCTGGATGGAAGCGTTTGTCCATTGAAAGATAGCTATTCTGCTTCAGCGTCTTGGTTCTTGCCAATAGTGCTACAGTGAACTCAGTTGTGCAAATACACTCACAGTGTTCACTTGGATTCCTTTGTGTGTATGCTGTAGAGAATGGTAGGATCGTGTTTGTAAGTTTTTGAGGAACATCTCCACTGACATCTATAGTTGCTACACTGAGTCCCTCACAAATATCCTTGTTACATACACACACACACACACACACACACACACACACACACACACACTCCCACCAACAATGTGTAAGAGTATATCACAAACATCCTTGTTGAAAATATATATATATATATGTATATATATATACACACACACACACACACACAGAGGAGAGACAGACTGACCAACAGACAGACAAACAGACAGATGATAGTCATTCTAACTAGAAAGTGATGGAATCTCAGTGGAGACTTTTTTTTATGTTAGAGAATAGACCCAGGTCCTTGTTGAGTGTTAGGCAAATATGCTACTACAATATTTAGAAGCCACCCTAATTTTAGTTCTGGCATATTGCCTGTTTGTGTGTTGTTATTCTTTGGTATTGGTCAGATTGAAGCCACAGAGATGCCTAGTGTATAAGCACTGGCTGCTCTTCCAGAGAACTGGGCTTCAATTCCCAGCATCCACAAGGCTGTCTATAACTCCAGTTCCAGAGGATCTGGACCTTCTTCTGGCCTCTGCATACAATGAACGTGCAGACATATATACAAGCAAAACACTTAAACACACAAAGCATTTAGAATTTTAAAACAACTCACTGTTGACCAACTTCCTATAATGAGATATATATATATATATATATATATATATATATATATATATATATATATATATATATGCAATTAAATGGAATCAATCATCTGTCTTTTGAGAGCTAGTATATATGGCTAGTTTCTTCATTTATTCCTGGCTCACGGAATCTGTCAAGGACTTTCTGTATACACATTCTAAGTCTAAAAATGTCTCAACATAAACTTTCCCCATTTTCTTTATGCCGTGAGCTGACATTCTGTTTACTTCCTGGGGCTCCTGAGTGAGGGAGGCTCTGAACCTAAGGGGCCTTGCTACCGAGCTGCCTGCCCTGGGATAGAATGGGGGTCTCACCGAAGTGTCTTCTTGACTTGACGTATACAAAAACAAATTCTGTGACCCTGGAAGCATAGCCTCCATCCATGGGAGATTCTAGCATTAAATAAATATCTAAGCAGTGAACCAGGGGTGCTGGCTGAGTTCAAGCTCTGAGGCATTGTCATTTGAAGTCTCCCACGTGGTGAAGCGTCCTATACACAATGCACAGAAGGCACCATTTCTAATCAGAGAGTGTTGTCCTAATTACTGAAATTACCCCCATCTAATCTCTTTATTGTCCAAAGAAGGAGAACATCACAAAGAATGGTTATAATTAGTGACTGCCTGAAAATCATATGGCCCCCAAGGGACAGAATCAGGACTAAAGCAGAGGACTTTCCTCAAGCAGTATTTGATTTCTTCTTCTACATTGCTACACGTGGGGAGAACATAAATTGAGTCCATGCTGTATCTGGTTGCTAGCTGTAGACAGATAGCTGGTGCTACAATGAGAGGTGTGAACTAAAAGCAGAGTTCTTATATAAAGCTTAAGAATAAGTTATGTGCCAGTGAATTCGACCTATTGGAGGACAGAACTGAGTGGTTTCAATAGAATCCTAGAATAGGGTGACTCTATAATTTCAAAAGGAAACTGCATATCACTTGACAGTTACTCTCCTTCCTCCCCTGCGGAGCACCTGGCAAGGGCTAATCTATCAACTGTCCGGATGGACTTTTCTCTTCTGGATTGTGTATGTATGGAAGCATACAGAAGGGGATTTTTGTCTTTTTTTTTTTAACCTTGTGTATGATTTTCAACCTTTATTGATGTTGTATACCAAGTTCTCAGTACTTCATTTCTTCTTATGGAAAAACAAGGCATTGGGTGGACGTACTACATGCTAAGCCGTTCTTTGCACTACTGACTTTGTCCACTGTGGATAGGGCTGCTGTGACTAGAATATGCATTGGCAGATGTTGTGTGTGGACATATGGCCTCTATTTTCCTGCATACGTATAAGGTACTGGGATTGCTGAGTCATGACATGGCTACTCTGACTTCGCAGTCTTAAGAAGGAGCCAAGACTTTTCCAAATTGCCGGCACCATCTGACACGCTCCCCAGCAGTGCAGCTCTGTCCTACATCTTTGACAACATTTGTTATTGTCACTCTGTATTCTAGAGACATCAGTGCACAGGAAGTGCCCTGTTGCTGGCTGTGTTTCACTGAGGACTAATGAGCAGAACAACTCCTCATGCACTTTCCCTCTTTGGGTCACTCTCTTGAAATTAGGTAGGTCTTGTTTTGTTTTGTTTTGTTTTGTTTTGTTTTTATATCAAGCTCTAGGAATTCCATATTAATATTTTATATACAATTCTCTTACCAAATATATTACTTATAAATCTCTTCTCCCGTCCTATAGGTGCCTTTTTTTTACACCCTGGATAGTGCTGCTGACTCTCATTTTTGATAAATTACAGTCTATCTACTTTTTGTCTCTCATTTCCCAGTTCTTGGTGTTCTGAGAAGCTATGGCTGACCTCAGTATGACGGTTTGAGTATGCTTAGCCTAGGGAATGACTCTAGAAGGAGGTGTGGCCTTGTTGGAGTAGGTGTGTCACTGTGGGGGTGGGCAATGAGACCCTCCTCCTAGGTGCAGATATAGAACTCTTAGCTCTTCGTACATCATGCCTGCCTGGATGCTGCCATGCTTCCCCAGTTGATGATAATGGACTGAACCTCTGAACCTGTAAGCCAGCCCCAATTAAATGTTGTCCTTTAGAAGAGTTGCCTTGGTCATGGTGTCTATTCACAACAGTAAAACCCTCACTAAGACACTCTGGACCACCAAAATGTGTCCTCGTTTCCTTCTGAGCATTTTCTGTGCTATGTTAGGAATCTAGGACTCTAATCTATTTGGAGATATTTTGGTATGTGGTATGAGGTAGGTGCTCAATTTTATTATTTTGCCTATGGATAGCCACTTGTACCTGCACCACTTATAGAGACTTTTCCTTCCCCTATTGAGTTGTGCTGGCATCCTATTGAAAAACCAAATGGCAGTAAGAGAGTTTATTCCTGGGTTCCCAGCTTTACTTGATTAGCTTATGCCTATCTTAAAATTATTTGAATAAATACAAGTAGCCCACTAATTTAGTCACTTTACTAAAGCCAGGAAGTAGACTAGAAAACTGGAAAAGTATCTATAATCTGGTCACTGGCAATGTTTTTTCTGTACTTTCTCTGAGTAAGACTGATGCTCCCATCAACTGACTGGGCTGCTCTGATGGTAGGTAGGTTGCTCCGACTGGTCAGGGTGGTTGGTAGGCCAAGAGATGCTCTTCAGTGCTCATGGCTGACAGCACAGAGCAGCAGCAGTTCACTGGGGGGAGTGTCTGCAAGTGACTATCTATTGTTACAATCTGAGTGAATCTCACATGCAGACCTCAGGTTTGGGGACCCTTAACTTTTGGCAGCAAGCAGTTACATGCTGGGATCGTCTCCTGTGTACTGTATAAGGTTGTCTTTGTATGAAGTATATCACCTGTGTCCCTGTTCTTTGAGACTATCTTCTCCATCGCCTTCTGGTTGGTTTAATAAAGAGCTGAACAGCCTATAACAAAGCAAGAGAGGAAAGGCGGGACTTCTGGGCCGAGATAGGAACTCTGGGAAAGAGTCAGAGGCAGGGAATTCGCCGGCCAGGCGAGGAGGACCAGGAGGACGGAACCTGTGCTGCATGGTAAGATGGGGCTAGGTGGTCCAGTATACTTAGATGAGCTAGTTGAGAGTTTTGCCAAACTAAGGTCAAGCTTTCATAAATTAATAAAAAGTCTCCGTGTCGTTATTTGGGCAGCCTAGTGATAGTTACAACTATCTGTTGAGGTCTGGAACTCTCATGGCTCCCAGAGCCTGCACTTTCTCTTCTCCAGCTGGTAGCCCATCGTCAGCCCCCTGCCTTCCTTGCTGATTCTCAGCTTCCAGCACTTTTCTTCCCAGCCTGGCTGCTCAGAACCAGGAAGCTGCTGCCTGAATTTCCAGCTGTCAAGTAGCTGACCGCCTTGCTGCTTTCGCAGCTCGGCTGCCATATGCTCTGCTGCCCCTGCTGACCTGCTCTTCTGCTGTTCTGTTGCCTCTCCTTGTTTGTGCCCTCCCCCCACCCCATCCCACATTACTAAAGTAAGCAAGGAAAGATGCCTTGCATTGGGCCTAATGCACAGGAGAGTGCCTTCTACCTAACACACAGGGTAAGTCTACACAGCCTGCTTATATAGTCCAGGAATGGGCATTTGGACCATCACAGCTGTTTGGTGTAGACTATTCAGCCATTTGTTCTGGCCACTCACAGCCACATATCTTAGCACCAGTCACAGCCATCCTCCTAGGCTTCTAGGGGAAACCTATCACTAGCCAACGTAGAAATGGCTACTGGGTCATCTAGAGTTTACTGAGCCCTGTGATTGCAAAAAGTCTGGGGTAGACTGTCTGAAATAATCCTGGCTAGGGCTGGGACTTCAAAAGCCGAGACAGTGCGCTGTGTGACCTTTGCATAGTTGTCTTAAGACATCTTGGAGCGATCAAGAACCTGGTGATGGCATGAAATTGTCTGTCTGTCTGTCTGTCTGTCTGTCTGTCTGTCTATAAGGTAGTCTGTCTGTTAGATTATAAATGTAGGTAGTCTATCTTTTAGGGTGATAGTTCATTTACCTGGGCAGTCTTGGTGGATAGGAAAAGTCCAACAACTCATAATTAGAGAGTCATATCACCTTCTCCCCGGTGTCTTTGCATTTTTATGGAAACATGAATATCAGAAAGAGTGCTTATAATACAGACTTGAATTCCTGATCCTTAACACAATGATTTCTGCCCATGTTTCACATCTGCCCCAAGCCCCAGGAAGAGGCGGGTTCCTTTTCTCTGTCTCATTTATGCTGTTTACTTTCTTAGAATTATTGTTTCTACCTATTTTTGGCCTGTTCTGCTTGTGCTGAACTTCCCCTGTGCACTGGGAAAGACAGAAGGAGCCCCAGAAAGCATCATGACCCCTGGGCTCACTCACATCTTTCCCTCTCGAGTATAAAAGCAGAGGAAGGGAGAGGGAGTTTGGGATTTTGCAGTAACCTTGGTTGACCATAGGAACTTAACTACTTAGTGTGAGCCCAGCTGCCAAGACTGGTCACCAGCTAATGCTTTAGTCTGCACCTGATGCCCACTGGGAGAGATTCTCGTCTTCAGTTTGATTCAGAAATGGCATTAATTTAAGGGTGAGAAGTAAGAGCATTCTGAAGTAAACAAACATTTTAAAAGCAGGGTTCAAACCATTTTCTTTGCTCACCAAAGCCCTTTTACTACTAAAATATCTATTTAAATTATATTTCTACTATTTCTACTTAAGTTGCTTTTTATAAATCTTTCACATACCTACATTCTAATACCCATGACTTAATTTTTAGAAGCCTCTGTGGCCATATAAATGGATTGCTTAGATCTAAAGTAGGAATCCATATGTTCAGAGGCAAGAGATTTTTATTTCCAAAGAATTTGAGAAGACAGAAATATAAACCCCCAGAAAGAAGGATGTATGCTTTTTAAGAGCTACCCATGGGAAATGGTTTATATTTGCTAAAATTTACCACATGATGAATATCCACATGCTACATATTAAATGATCTGATTTTGACAATGACCTGGCTGACATATTCACATGATCTGACAATGCCATACCGCTTTTAAAGAAGTAAAGTGTGTTAATGAAAGGTTTTATTGTTTGCCCTCTCAAGCTCTGTGTGCACAAAGTTGTCCACCAGGGACACATGGGAAATACAGAATGGACTGGAAATCAGACCATTAGAGTTACAAAGAGCATTCGCAGGGCCCTGCCTGCGGTGGTCAGAGGGGACAGAGCATGGCCAGCAGCATCTGAAGGAGGAGGCCACTCCTCATCTGTTCAGGTTACAGTAAACTAGGCCACTCAGCTGCAGCACGCTAGGCCATCCAGTGTACGGTCCATCGTGGCCTTAGAAGCAGGAAGTTATCAATGCCCACACATCTCTAGCATTGGAGTGGAGCCCAATCACATGGTCAGTAACCCATCAAGCCTGGGAAACCTGCACAAATGTTACAGACACGCCTCAACAGCATCAGTGTCTCGTCACAGCCGTTAGCTCCTGGAGAGACAGCCCAAGCAGCTTCACGCGTCTAAAAATGAGAGAAAGTTGTTTTTGATAGTTTTTGTTTCGTTTTGCTTGCTTAAAAAAAAAATGGCCAGAACAGCTTTACCTCCATCCCCGTGTCTGTGACCATTCACCATGGACTGTAGTGGGAAAAACATACTTTCTGAATAAAACTTCCTCCTGTTTCTGAATTTATCCCTGCTTCTAACCTCATCTCCCCATTTATTCAGAAGTGTTTGTCTCTGGAGAGTGAGGTAAAGGCTGCAGCTTGAGGGGCAGGTGCTCCCTTACCTGCCTCCCAGGCCTCTGCCAACAGGACCTCTCCTTGGGGATCCTTGCACTGGGGGCCACTGCTTCCCAGTTCTTGGGAGCATCTATCACATTCAGGATGAAAAAAAAATCAATGATGCAGTCAGTCACTGCTTCCAACCCCAATCTCAAAACCTCTGAGGGCAAAGAGTGCCCTTCACTGTTCCCAGTACCCGGTACAGTAATGAAAGTAAAGATAAATTGAATTAATCTCTCCCAGCTGCCTGGTGCTGATAACTGACTCACAGATCCATTTCCAGCAGCACTCTCATGGGACTGTGTTTGTACTAGTAAATAAATTTCTAAACAGTTCAACTACAGAGGCATTAGTGGCTTAATTAGAGAGATGGGACATTGAAAAAGGAGAAGAAGTGGGAAGGAAAGTCCAAAATTTAACCTATAGTTACCAGCCAGTCAGGTGTTTCTTGGATAGACTTGTGTGTGTGTGTGTGTGTGTGTGTGTGTGTGTGTGTGTGCACGCATGCATTATTGTGACATGTTAAATGATTAAACTTTGCCAGCTTTTTGGAGAGTAAATATTGAAAGAATTATGAATTATGTTTACATTTTATTTCATAATTTTATTAGAAGTTTGTAAGTTGTATTCATAACATTATACAGCTCATAAGGGACCATCTGATAGAGACTTATATAACATTATACAGCTCATAAGGGACCATCTGATAGAGTCTTACAAAATTTCTGTCATTTGCTTCCCATAAAACCAAAACAAAAGGCTGTGTCTATATTAAAAGACCGTGCCTTCCTAATTAAGAGGCAGCAGCTGCTTTCATAGCTGTTTCCCCATTTAATTATATAAATTACACTGACTGTGATGTAGTCACACAACCTCAATTGATAATTAGCATGGAGAATGCACTTGGCAGAGAGATACAGCAATATCAATGATATGACTTTGGCAGTAGAAAAATGCCAAGCTTTATTCAAATGCTGTTATGGAACTGAAAAATGCCAGGTAGTTTTGGACTTATTCAGTGTTCCTATAAAATCTAATCAATTATAGATTTTGGATCAGACCTATAGAAAAGCCATTGTACCTGAGACATAGTGCATAGATAGACACCCTTATATGTAGAAACAGTGTTATGGATATATTTACATATCAATAAAAAGGTATTTCCTTCCTAGTCATAAACTCTAAAGAAAACCTTTCAAATTGTTCCTCTCAAAATTGTTATCTTCATATTTCTAAATAATGTGTTTGTACAAATGAGCCTAGTCTACACATCACTGGTGACTTTTGTCCCAGTGGGTGGCACTTTCCTGAGGACTCTGCAGCATTCTCATGCCACCTTTGTCCCAGTAGAGTTTGTGTTAACTCAAGGAGTCCACATTAGCATCTCTAAGATTATGCAAACAATGCTTACTGCGGAGCCAGGGAGAGGAGTTTTCTTCCTTTCAGTGTGTGGTTCCTCATTCACAGGCATCCATTCCTTCTTTTTCATGGTGCTGGGGATGGAACCCAGAGTCTTGCTTATTCTTGGCAAGTGCTCTGCAGCTGAACTAAGCCTCCAGCCCTTGATCTATTGAGACAAGGTCTCACTATGTAGCCCAGCCTGGCCTAAAATTAAAATCCTCCTGCCTCTGCCTCCTGAGTGCTAGGGTTGCAGGTGGATTCAGACCTTCCTCCTATGCTCTCTTCACCCTCCTTTGTCTCTCTCTCTTTTTTCTTTTTATCCCTTCTCTCCCCCTCTCTGAATCCCATGTGCCTTTAGTGCT
Organism: Mus minutoides; assembly: GCA_902729485.2. Lineage (NCBI taxonomy): Eukaryota > Metazoa > Chordata > Mammalia > Rodentia > Muridae > Mus > Mus minutoides. The sequence continues at coordinate 3,003,648 of LR749543.1, forward strand.
CTCCATAGTTTCCACTAGCATAGGTGTTTTTATCTCTCACCTCCACCTTTTCCTGTCTTCTACAGACTGGTTCTCCAGTCTCCATCCATACTACTTGCTCTGTAAGTCCTTTGCTTGATGCTGGATTTTGTTCTTTGATGTTTTTCAAGTATAATGGCTCTTGACTTCCTTATCTATCTTCTTTTTCCTCACTTGTGTCATGAAGCAAATAAGCTACTTCTGATACATCTTTATTTTCTGATTACATTTGATGGTTAAGTTGTCTGGGTATAAAAGTTTAGATTGCTATTATTTTCTTTCAGAACTGTATGTCCTTTAGCTTCCTCTTGATTGACTGGAGAGAGACTATAATTTTGATTTTTCCATCCTTTGTTTATACCCTGAAAAGTTCTTTTTTCCGTTTATGCTTAGTGTTCTGAAATTTGCAAAGTTGTGTGTACATTTTTTATGACTTTCCTTTTCCCCAGCACCCTTTTAATCTACAGTTATCTCCTATCTATGATTTCTTTTCTTATACTTTCTTTTTCAGTGATGCAATTCAAACCCAGAGTTTTGTGTATTCTGTACAAGTACCCTCCTGCTGAGCTACAGTTGCAGGCTATTTTTTATTTAGAGACAAGCTTTCACTAGGCTATTTGGGCTTTGAAATTACTCTGTAGTTCAGGCAGGCTTTGATCCTAGTGATCCTCCTGCCTCAGCTCCCTAAGTAGCTGGGATTACAAATGGGCATCACTAGACTCAGCTTGCTTTTGTGTAAACTATTTCTTTCTGTTTTCTATCTTCTGTCTTCCTACAGCACTCTAAGAACCTTTCTAGATTCATACCCTGCACTATTTACATTTCATCTGACCTACTTACATTTCATCTGACCTACTTACATTTTATCTGACCTACTTATTTAGCCCCTCGACTTTCCTATATGTCCCTTTATTTGCTTTCTAGTGCCTCTATTTTTATTATTTTGTAAAACAATATTTCTCTTTATTTTCAATTTGTAATATGTTTTGTAACTTCATTTTTCTTCAAAATTTTATAGTAACAATTTGATCTTAGTAAACTTGTATATGTTTGAGCATGCGGAATAAAATTTTTCCTCTGTTCCCTCCTGTTTTCCATTTTTCCCTGTTGGCCCTCTCCCATTCTTAAAAGCAGCTTAGAACTACAGAGTATGTTTTTAGACTTTCTCTAGGTAGTTATTTAATTTCTTTATAGGTTTTTCTGATGAGGCAAACTCTGAGATGCTCGGCTGCTCTTGCATTTCAGATTCTCGTTAGCCAGCTGGAGCTTGCTGCAGTGTGGCCCCATGCTCAAAGCTGACATTTTCTGTGGCTTGACCATGTATTCTTCTTTCCTAAATGAGTTTCTAGAAGAGTCATGAAAATAACAGAAAACAGACTTTTTAGAACTAATAGGCACACCCACTCCTAGAGCAACTGTGAAGGTCTTTATACCATGCCAGAACATATAATGCAGCTCTATACCTAAATGCATGTGTGTATATTCCAGTGACAATAAAGGAAACATCTGTGGAATGAGGTCTGGGTTTTTCCTCAGGTGTTCGTGACCATGTAATATACTAGATATTCAAATTAAGTTGAGAAGCCTAAGATATGTGTACAGCAAGAGGAAACATTTTTAGAATTATAATTTCCTATAACATATTCCCTGCCAGGTGTGATGACTGTAGATTATTGATGCCTCATTTATGGTAACATCCACATCTTTCTTTTGTTTTTAAAACACATTTTTAAAACAATTTCATCTGATTATGAGCTATTATTTTATACCATATGTGTGTGTGGATATGGGTGTATGTATGCACAAATGGTGCACAGTTATTTATCAATGGCTTATTTTCAATAAATTTTATTCAATATGTTGTTCTCTAAATATTAATAAAACCCTGATTAAGCACAAGGCAATACATTAGTTACGATACCAGGTGGGCTTCAAGGGCATCCCTACAGTGCTGTTATCCTTTTCAACACACTGAGAGCTAAGAAGAAAGAAAAATTTTTCAGAATGGCTTTCCTATGACATTAAGTTGATTCACCAGCATCAGTTTACTGTGTATCCGTGACTTTTTATGGCTTGGGAAGGACTGACTGCAAGAAGTGGCAGCTTTTATTTTCTGAGATCATAGAGCTTCCAAATTAGAACCTTTACAGAAGCGGCCACGGTTCAGTATCAGAACACAATAGAGGCTTTTTGTCCCTCGTTCTAAATGCTTCCAAATCCAGACCATTTTTTAATGTCACCTACATAGTACTACAAATAGAATCTCCACTGTGGACTTCATGTGATAGGCCAGTCAAAGCACAGGTGCACTTAAAATATTATAAGAAGGCCGAGCAAGCCGTGAGGAGCAAGCCAGAAAGTAGCACCCCTCCATGCCTCTGCATCAGCTCTTGCTCCAGGTCCCTGCCCTGCTTGAGTTCCTGTCCTGACTTCTTTTGATGTTGGTCTGTGATGTAGAAGCATAAGCTAAAAAAGTCCCTTTCCTCCCAAAGTTGCTTTGGTCACACTATTTTATCATGACAATAGTAGCTAGGACATAAGCTGACTTTGTACCAAGACATTGTAGTGTCCATTCACCTAGACTTTTTTTTTCATCAGTGTGAGTATTTCAAAGTCCAAACATACAACTCTGAATCCTGAAACCATTTGGCCCCTAGCATTTAGAATAAGAGATGGCCTGTAGTTGCAATTTGGGTGTTCTGCGTGTTCCGAATGCAGTGCAGAACAGAGGGGTGTGTGATGCTATACAGGGTGTGGCTCGGCTTTAGCGTAGACATTCTGTGTAGTTCCTGATCTATAAGGCAGAATAACCTTTGACCTGCACATTTCACTGTCACCCAGAACCTCTCGGGGCATTCTTTCAACCTCCACAAAGAGCCAGTGAGGGGTGGTTGTTCCCAGAGGTGGAATTCCTGCCTGCTTGTTAACCTTACAGACATTTTTCCTTCTTAAAACAGTCCCTTAGCATCAGCCTTGCGCTTCTCCTTTCTGCCTGTAGCATGCAGGTGCTGCCCACCTGCTGATCCCATAACTGTAAGCTCTGGTCATTGTCATTATTGACTCTCTAACCCCTCCAACGGCCTTCCAGGGCACTTCTTGGCTGCCACCACCCTCTGTGATTCCCATCAATCACACTCTCTTAGGATCTCTCTACAACATTCATCTCACTGACTTTTCTGACTCCCGGAGCCCTTCGGTCTGCCTTCTGTATGGTTCTGTTAAATATCCTTCCAAAAACTCTAATGCAGTTATATGATTCCCGTGTCCTAAATGGTAGCCCCGGGCACCCATTTGGCCCAAATGGGTTAATTCTAGAGCAAAAAGCAACCTTGGGCAGATAAACCTTTTTTAGAAGAGAGATGCCCTTCATAGCTAGCTTCCATACCCGTGTACTCTCAGCTCACCTTCCTCACATCCCTCTCCACAGTCCTGTTCCCAGTACCCAAAAGGAAGAAAGACATCTTCCCCTAAGAACCTGACTGTGGGACAGAATAATCGGGAGAAAGGACACCAAAGAGACAACACTTAGGTTGAGTGAAAACCAGCAACTGGCCTCTTCTCCCTCTTGTGATGGTCAGAGATACTTTGCTACTGCAGAAGAGTCCGGAGAAAGCATTGCTAGGAAGTATGGGAGGCATCAGCCTTCCAGACTCTGCAGGTATTAAGTGCATGCCAAGGTTCTGCTCAACCCTTTAAACAGTGTCTACATCAGATGCTCAGGAGCAACATGGTTTCCATGGGGATATGAAACTGGGGCTTTTAATCTTATGTAGAGAAGGCAAGTGGTACCAGTTAGTTTAGCAGACATTTGACAAACTGTGAATGTGCTAAATCTGCACCTTTTAAGTTTGGAAGGATATCACTACAGATGTGATATGTTTCTGAAGAGAACCTTGTTCAGCTGAACACAATGTCAGCAAGGCATAGGAGTGTTGATGATAGGTTGTTGTTGATGATTGGTTATGGTGATGATGGTGGTGGTGGTGAGGGTAATGATGGTGGTGGTGGTGGTAATAGTGTTGATGGAGATGATGGTGATGATGATGAGATGATAATGGTGATGATTATGAGGATGGTGGTAGCAGTGGTGGTAGTGATTATGATGGTGATGATGACAGCATCAGAGCAAAAAAAAAAGTTTTGAGTGAAACTATCCTTTCTCTACAACCTTTCTCGGTGTATTGATGGAAAAGGTTCAGTAAATGAACGCATAGCCAGGTTTTTTAAATTCCTGGGGACACCTAGGTGTGTGCAACCTTTAGGAATTCTTCCTAGAGGCTAAGAAAACAAGTGAGGTTCCTGACTAATTAAAAAAATACCTCCAAAGGTCAGAAGTTTCTATCTCTTTGCTTTCAGGAAGCTTTCAAAATTACCTAACCAAGATGTGAGGAGCTGAATGGTCTCAAACATTTTCATCATCAGAGCACTATGTCCTTCCTAACACGTGACTCAGAAGGCTCGAGTCTTGATGAATCCTCATGAAGCTACACACTGTCACTCACTCTGTAAAGTAGCTTTCCCAGCTCAGGTCTAGAAGGACCAGTACGGTTACGAGTGATCACGTCCTGCCTCCATCCAGCACTTGACTGTACTTTCTCATGGTTATCTGAACTCATGAGCTATGGAGGAGTCCCATTTATCCCATTACAATTTACGTTTCTCTTAACAAAACAGCACTATTCACAAATAATAATAATAATAATAATAATAAAGAGCTACAGTTTCAACATAATTTTACTTGTTTGATAAATATCAAATGTGTTGTTTTTATCAATTTATACCACTAAGAATTACAACAAAAGCTCAGTACAGAAGAACATTCCAGTATTCTTCCCGTGTATAGCCACAGTACATTAAGAGAAAACTCATCTTCATTTCCATTCACGATTCTTGTGTCAAAGACGTTCAAACAAAAGTACTTTGAGATAAAATTGAGTCAACTCAAATGAGAATTAAGTTCAAGGTGAAAGTAGTAAAAAAAAAAAAAAAAAACTTCTGAGTATTCTAAAGTATTTGCTCATGTCTTAATTATCATAAAAAAACTGTGATAAGTAAAGTTCATTAATGGCATTAAAAAGCAGTATGCATTTATTTTATCATTTCTATTATCCTGGAAATTATAATTTTTGCAGCTACTTAACTTTTATCATTAAAGGTTTCAAATGTTACCTTAAACATCTGTTAAGAACAAAGCTACCTATAGATTCAATGCAGTCTCTATCATCCTAATGACCTATTTTTTGCAGAAACAGAAAACCTTAAGCTGGACTTGGTCATACATACCTTTAATTCCAGTAATGTGCAGGCAAGATAATTATTCCAAGTTCAAGGTCAGCCTAAGCTACTTAGTGAGATTGTCTCTAAGTAAAACAAAACAGAAAAGAAAAAAAGAAAACTACATGAGAAATGGAAAGGTTATCCTAAATTCGTAAGGCATGTGCATGGACTCCCAGGTATCCAGGACAATCTTGAAAGGGAAGAGCAAAGTTGAGGGGCTCACAAAGCAAAGCTGCAATATTCACAACAGCATAGTACTGTACTGTGAAGAGACAGGAATGTGAGCCCCAGAAGTAGGAAAAGGGCTAGACGCAAACCGGTGAACACGTGGTGAGATGATAGTCAGTTCTTAGGGATTTGCTGCTGTGAAGAGACACCATGACCAAGGCAACTCTTACAAAAACATTTAACTGGGATTAGCTCACAGGTTCAGAGATTCAGTCCATTATCATCAAGGCAGGAGCTTGGCAACATCCAGTCCAGGCCTGTTCAGGAGGAGCTGAGAGTTCTACAGCTTCATCTGAAGGCAGGCAGGAGAAGACTGGCTTCCAGACAGCTAGAACAAGGGTCTTAAAGCCCATGCCCACAGTGACACGCCTACTCCAACAAGGCCACACCTCCAAATAGTGCCATTTCCTGAAAGGGTACCAAGACCATTCTGCAGGGAAAGAGTGTTGTCGGGGACTGACTCTGTACAAGCTAATAGAGGGTAGATTCATTCTGTTTGATTTTCCAGGTTTTTTTTTTTGAGAATATATCAAAAGTACATGCAATAAAAGAAAAAAGATGACCAGGAATTTAACAGAAATGCATGTGTTTTGTATAAAGGATATCATCAACAAGTAAGAGATGAAATAGAAAAAACATTTGCAAAACAGAATAAGGAATTAGTATTCTAAATATTGAAGAAATTGCAACTCAATAACAAAGCCAGAGTTTTAAAACATATACTCGAGTAAACAAAAATAAGCAAGTGGCGAATTCCTTTATAAGATTGTTCTCAACGTCATTCATCATCAGTATCATAATGCTATCACTGCAAGCCTGTTAGCATGGAAGCTGAGGAGAAAACATCAGGAAACGCTGTGTGTTGCTGAGGATGAAGGAAACTTACCCTGCTGCCGTGGGAGACTGGTTAGTGGGCCCTTTATGTTATCTGCAGATTTCCACGGCTCCAGTCTATCCCAACATCCTGGACCCAACACAGATGTTTTACTGAGCGTTCAAGGCGTCAAGTGGGAAACAACCCAAGTATCCAGATGTGGATGAACCGTTGTCATCTTAACTTTATAAAAGAGTAAAAGAACTAAATCTTGCAAGCTGGCTGTTAAAGACAAACACCTTATTTCTGAGATAACCAGAGTAGCCAGATTCCTAGACACTGAACAGGAAATGGTCCCAGAGACACAAAGTGGGAGGTCAGGGGGAGTGACTCACTGGGGACATAGTCTTGGTGTTCACAAAGACTTGGGTGGTGGACACTGGTGATGCTTGCACAACCCTGCAAGCATACTTCATGCTACCCAATAGCTTCAAATGGTAAATTTTTTACGTTTGTCCACAGTAAATCATAAATATACTGAAGTGGTCTTTCAAGTCTCTAGGTACTTGGATCTTCCATTTTCTGTGAGGGGACACATGTAACACTGTTTGCCTGTTTGGAATAACCTGCTAGTTGAAGATTCTTCCACCTCATTTTTCTTCTATTCGCCCTGAAATGTATACCTTGTACATTTCTACAAGCTGATGCCTCTACTTCCAAGGGCCCTCCTGCCTTCCATGCCCCCCCCCCTTGGAGATGCTTCCTGAATCATCCAGAGAGAATTGCAAGGTCCCTCTATGATGTTCCCTCAAAACTTTTCTATTCCCCATTCAGACTGAACTGTTTTGGCACACAGGTAGCTGCTGCTGACAACATAGAGCATGAATATAGGCAGATAGTTCGACTATGGGCTGTCTTTGAAGATGGACAGGAGGACAGATTGCTCAGTGAGTCATTTGCCTTAGAAGCCCAAGGACTTGAGTTCAGTTCCCAGAACCGATCAAATAAGGCATGGCACATGAGCTTGTGGTCACAGCACTAGTGGGGCAGCAGGGGAATGGCTGAGGCTCACTGGCCAGTAAGTCAATCACAGTGGATGAAACCCTGTCTCAAACGAGGGGCACAGAGTTTCAGAGGATGCTACCCAAGGTTGACCTCTGAGCTCTGTATATACACACATGTATGCTTGCACTCATTCCTGAGGAAACCTAAATAAATAAAATGAGAATTCTTCTCTTATCATACTACTCTGAGAAAGTAAACAGGGGCCATGGTGGTTTGAATATGCTTGGCCCAGGGAGTGGCACTATTAAAAGATGTGGCTTTGTTGGAGTAAGTGTGGCCTTGTTGGAGTAGGTGTGGCTTTGTTGGAGTGGGTGTGGCCTTGTTGGAGTGGGTGTGGCTTTGTTGGAGTAGGTGTGGCCTTGTTGGAGTAGGTGTGTTATTGTGGCTGTGGGCTTTGAGGTCCCTGGAAGCCAATCCTCTACTGTTTGCCTTCAGAACTCTCAGCTTGTTCTTCCCATGCCTACTTGGATGGCAGTTAAATGTTGTCCTTATAAGACTTGCCATGGTTATGGTGTCTGTTCACAGCAGTAAAACCCTAAGACAGGGACCTTTCCCTTCACATCCAAAAACAAAACACAGAGTCCACACCTCATCCAGGCATAGTTCAGAGGGACAAGGGATTGATGGAGATGCCGTAGAACACCTGAGTTCTTTGCTCCTCTGACCATCCTGCTCTGTGGATCCAAGCACTAAATCTTACTGTCAATAACTTAAGAGCATTGTTTTATTGGTTATAAAACTCTCGTTCTCAAATACTTGCCATAGGTCCTGCCCATAAATGAAATGATTTTACACACATTTCTGCTACCCCTTGCATAACAAACCCCTGCCACTGTTCCAGCAATGGGAGGTGAAACACAGCTGTGTCATTAATGAACGATAGCAGATCCTAGCCAGTGACCTCCAGATGAAAGGCTCATTATTTCCTTATGGGTCTCCAGAGCCCTCGGTCCCCTCGCATGCCAGCAAGGGATTTGGACTGGGGAGCTGAAGCCTTGAACTATAAAAAAATTTTTATGTAGTCCTTGATACAATTTAGAGCGATTACGTTCTATTGTGCCAAGAATTCCTTATTAAAAATCAATTTAATTGTGCATACCCCATCTGGTCAGAATTATGGTCTTTTATGGGGGAGAAAACACGACTTCATATTTACCTGATATTCTATAGTTTAACAGTCTAAGCGTGTAATTATGTAGAAACAGAGGCATTTCATAGTACTTAGAAATTAGTAATTAAAGACACTTTTTAAAATGTTTACCAGACTTTCCCTTTGCTAACTTTGTGGCTTTGGGCCACAACAGTCAACTTATTGAGTTATCTGAAGTTTGAATGGAAAGGAACAACAACAAAGAAATAAAATCTGTAGCCACACTGCGTATGCTATATGCATTTGACGTGATAATTTATTTGTTTTACTCTGTGCTTTCTCAACTTCAGATTCTAGTTCTTTTAAATAAGATCATTCATTTGCATGTTTTTATTTGAGGAATTTGGATAATAAATATTGCTTTTGACTGTCTGCTGGGCCAGACTCAACCATGCTAGCAAAAGATTGGAATGTTAGCTCAGAGTATTATAGGGAAATATTTCTTTTTTTTTTTTCTTTTTTTTTGGGGGGGGGTAGTTTTTGGTTTTTCCACATAGAGTTTCTCCTTCTAACCCTGGCTATCCTGGAACTCTCTCTGTAGACCAGACTGTCCTTGAACTCACAGAAAATCTGCCTGCCTCTGCCTCCCAAGTACTGGGATTAAAGGCCTGTGCCACCACACCCAACATTTCCAACTAGAGTGGTGAGGAAGGCTTTTGTAGCCTGCTTCCCAAACTCTAAGGGACCTCTAATCCTTTGACTTGATATTTGAGGAAAATCTAGGTTATTTTCTCAATAAGTTTTCCATTTGAGAAGTGTTTTGTTGATATTACAATCTTAAAGTATCCGCAGCAGATTAGTCATAGATACAAATTTGATATTTAATTGCCTTAGCTTAAATGTTTTAAAAGTCTCTTATTTGAAACACATAGTCTACTGTTGACCGCTGTGGCCCTTAAGGGTTGATTTAGTGCGGACCTGATGCCTCGTCTTCTCTGTGTTCAGATTTCCTCACTGTGAGGTGGGAACGGGACTTCCTAGCGTGCCAGTGAAGTTCAAGGGAGCCGATCCATCGGGGCGGTTACAAGGCCTCGGCATCCTAGCATCCTCATATCCCTCTGTCCTTTGGAAAATGAAGATAGATGAAGATAGGGATCCACTCAGAAAGTAAGGATCCATTCTCAGGAAAGAGTTAAGATGAACCGATCAGGTGCTCACTCGAAGGACTAATAATGGTCTGTGAGCACTGTTTTCAATCCCTGAGCCAGGTCTGAAGTATGCGATCATGAATAAAACCCATATGACATTTGGTCATAGGGGGGTAGCCAGAAAATGCAAATAAATAAATAAATAAATAAATAAATAATAAAGACTGTGTTAGGCTAAGAGAAAGGTGAGTATAATGGGTACACAGAAGACTTAAGTTTTCTCCTATGTCGTTTTCAAAAGTGGAAGTCGCACTTGTGTGCTGTGATAAAAATGGTAACAACCCTCTGCCTCTGCCTCTCTGCCTCTGCCTCTGCCTCTGCCTCTGCCTCTGCCTCTGCCTCTGCCTCTGCCTCTGCCTCTGCCTCTCTGCCTCTGCCTCTGCCTCTGCCTCTGCCTCTGCCTCTCTGCCTCTGCCTCTGCCTCGGCCTCTCTGCCTCTGCCTCGGCCTCTCTGCCTCTGCCTCTGCCTCTCTGCCTCGGCCTCGGCCTCGGCCTCGGCTCGGAGATCAACAGGAACCTTGGGGTCCAGCCTCTCCGGCTCTCTCTCACGTTCAAATACATTTATAGGAATACACTGCTTTATGTGCTCTTATGGAGCCTGGAGCCTGTGCACACCGCTCCCTTCTTGTTGTTTACTTGTCCTATGGGTTTGCAGTGTCCAATATTTTCCCTGTCCAATATTGACTAAGGGGGAAGAAACTCTTCCAGAGTTGAGATGGGGCTCCGCCTGGCTCCCCAACCATCTTTCATACTCTCTGTTTCATTTTGGCTTATCAGACAGAGCATCACCTGTAGGGAAGCTTCTAGAGTCCATCGCCTCCCTGTCATGCATCAGACCCCCTCCTCTGCATCACACCTTTGCTTTTTCCCCTTGATTTTCCCATCAGTGTTTTTTGACCTGCTTAATGATTCATAGATCTGCTACAGTCACCTGACCTTCACCTAAGCGCTTTGTTGTCTGGGCTGAAAAGATGGATCAGTGGGTAATGTGTTTGCCAAGGAGCCCTGGTGACCTACAGCAACCCCACATAAACTGTAAAGTGAGAGCCGACTCCACAGCCTTGCTCTTTGACCTCATACATCATACACAACAACGATTTGCTTGAAAAAGGACCTCAGCTCCTTTGCCTTCATCCTTGTTATCCATTGCCAGCAGCACTGTACAAGGCAGTGTTTTTATAAACCAGTGTTTTTATCAATGGAGAATTAATTTCTAGAAAAAGAATTTTAGAAAAAATATATTTGGGGTTTGTTTGTTTGTTTGTTTGTTTTTCTCTTAATTCATATGGCCAGGTTAAATGGGGGACAGGGGTACACAACAATTTGTCTCTGAAAGCAATGTCTTTAATCCCAGTTCATTGTCTCAGAGCCGTTGACTGCTAGTGGCGACCCAGAGCAGTAAGACCCGCTGAGGTTGAGCAGTGGCAGTCACTCCTCCAGACAGGAGCCTGTACAATCAGCCAACAGTTACTGCGCTTTTGGCAGTCAGGCAGGAGTTAAAGCAAAGAAGGACCTTTCTCCGAGAAGGAAAAGCCATTTAATAAGTTTGGGTCAGTTTGCTCATAACAGCCCGATGTTTGAGGACCCAAACCCCAGGAGCTTGGCAAGCAGCAGTGCTTGGCGGGCCTCCCACCAACCCACCAAGTCTGAGGCTGCCCAGCTCTGGGCTTTGGCTTGGTTCATTTAAGAGCATTCCTGGTTAACAAGGAAGTTAGAGCAGAGCAGTCTCTTCTCCCATTAATCCAAAAGAGTAAAACACAGTGGCCAGCAGACACCAAGAGCTGCAAGCAAGAGGGAGACCATCTGTTTGCATTGAGGGTGGAGTTTGGTCTGCAAATGTGAGAGCAGTGACCCACCAAAAAATGACCTTGGTGTTCAGGAATTGGGTGGTGCTGTCTTTTATATATGAATTAACATTTGTATATGAATAAGTGGTGTGGAAGCCTGACTTTATAGTGTGTCAGACTCATCGTGTACCTGCCTCACAAGCAAATAAAATAAAAACTAAGTCCGTTGGTATAAATGTTTAAAAATACACTACATTTTCGTACGCTTCCCTCTAACTATGGAAATCTTGCCAAAATGAAATCAAGTTTGAATTTTTAAAGGGGAAGAAACAAACAGCCTATGGGTTTTGAAATTATAAGATGGACTGGAGGATGGGGAGGCAGGATGACTTGTTTTGTGTATTTTGGGTTTCATTTTCCTCTACCAAAAAAAAAGTTCCAATCAAATAAAAAGGTCTAATCGCCAACGATGGATTGGTGATTGGAATACAGATGAAAGGTTAAGAATGAGTTTGTTTACACTTGTCAAACCCCAGCAGCACCTGCAAATGATAAAAATGAGGGCAAACACATCCAGACTGTGAGGAGCCAAGTCTGTGCCAGCTGAACTGTGGAGCAGCAGCTGCTTGTGGGGCAGGAGTGGGGGAGGCAGAGCAGCGGAGGGGGCAGGATACCAAAGTCCCTGCTCTGAGTGACCACGGAGGCTTTGGTGCCTACTGTCCCACACATCACTGTCCCACAGTCAATCCAGACAAAAAAGAGAAGAACTCTCTTAACATTTTTCCCTTCTTATTAGGAATTTTCACTGATGCAGGTGTCTTGGTCATACTAAGTTCGTCCTGGCTCTTTAAAACAACTCTTCAGTAATTTATTTTTATAATAGATAGCTGTTTGTAGGCTTAACCAGGTGAAGTTGCTGAATTCACTCCCAGTGCTACACTGGCCCCGTAAGAGTCGGCCATGGTTACAGCCGTATGACTACAAGTGGATTGTTATTATTTTAAGGGATGAAGCTTTCTGAGCCCCATTCTTCTCAGACAGTGACCACATACTCACAGCTTTGCACACCAGACTAGTCTAATACACCCAGGGGTTTTCCACAATGTGTTACTGGCAGTTAGGGTCAAGTGAGGTCGTTGTTGGGGGTGGAGCACCTGGGATGGTGTAAGGGTGTTCAACAGACTCCTTGGCCTTCTGACCAGTCCGTGACAATTAGCATCATCCTCCATCAGGAGGTAACCGTGGAGATCTCCATACACCGTGAAATGTCTCCTCCTTGGTAACTTGTCCCTAGATGGAAACCGCCTCAGTTATATAAACAAAACACGAATGTTTTGAGAACTCAAAGCACCGCAAGAGTTACAGGTGAGCCTCCCTTTGCTACCCAGAAGGAACTATCCGAGATAACGACCATGTGTAGAGTTTACGCCTATGTTTTGTAGTCATGTGGGCTTTGCTGGGTTTGAGGGTTTTAAGTTTAGATTTGGATTTTGTTATTGTTTTGGAGGTTTGTTTTGTTTTGTTTTTGAAACAGTTTTGTTGGGTAGTCCAAGCTGACCCCCAAACTCTGACTTTTCAAACTCCATTTCTCTTTTCAGAGATGTGTCTGGTAGCTTTTTTATGACAATTGATGCATGTGGCTTTGTATTGCTCTTCAAGATGGATTATTGTGCTTATTTAAACGAAGGAGTATTCTCTAGCAGCAATCATCATATAGTGTGTACAGGCTTTATATTTCAAATAATGTCAAACAAACACTTTTATATTTTTGTGTAGAGTCCCACATGACTAAAGCTGTAAGATTTAAATAACTAAGTAAAATCCTCAAGTCAAAAGAAAATACTTTGAATACTTGTCAACAGAAATACTAGCCAAGGATCAGAGCAGCTAGTTCTTCACTTTGTCAAATTTATGTCTTTGTCCACTAGGTTGGTGAAAAATTATATCCTCATGGGAGGAGGGGCCTGTTTAATTTAAAATGACATTTTAAGCCAGACGATGATAGCATGTGCCTTTAATCTCAGCACTTGGGAGGAAGAGGCAGGAAGATTTCTATGAGTTCAAGGCTAGCTTGGTCTACAGAGCAGAGTTCCAGGACAGTTAGCACTACACAGAGAAACCCTATTTAACGAGAAAAGAAAGAGAGAGAGAGAGAGAGAAGGAAAGAAAGAGAAAGGAAGGAAAGAAGGAAGCAGAGAGAGAAAGAGAGAGAGAGAGAGAGAGAATATGAATAGCTGGGTGGTGGGGTGCATGGCCTGGCATAACCCAGGTTCTGGGTTTATTCCTAGCATCACAACTACAAAGGAGAGAGGCAGGCAGTCCAGCCAGCTACTGCTGCTCTGCCTCTACGCCCTTGTTGGTGGCTTGCTAAAGTCCTTGTCACACCCATTCACTAACACTTCTAAACTTTAGCCACCAACCTCTGTTAGGAAGCCAGCTTCATGGCTTCCCTTGGCAGACTCATTGCCTCTTCTCATTGAATATACTGAATTAATTTTATAGCAGCTCAAAATTGAGGCTGAGGAGAAAAATCAGTGATAGAGCATATACTCCATGTGGCTCTGGACCAGAGTAGTCAAGAAAGAAAGAAAGAAAGAAAGAAAGAAAGAAAGAAAGAAAGAAAGAAAGAAAGAAAGAAAGAAAGAAAAGAAAGAAGAAATTAACACCTATGTCAGCCTACTTGAATGTTGACTGATCCACTTCTACCTGCTGTCCCCTTTCCTGAGTCAGAGTATCTTTTTATTTGCACAGTGAGCTTTTAGAAAGGTTTCTTCTGTAATATGTGTGAATACTTTCTATTGTTTCGTCGTTACTCTAATATACCTTAAAAATTCTGTAGGTCAGAAAAATAGTTTGGCAGTAAAGGCATTTTCTGCCAAGGCTAACCACCTGAGTTCTGCCCAGGCACCCACATGTTGGAAGGAGAGAACAAACTCTACCAAGGTGATCCTGACCACCACATATGTACCCTGCTTCCAAATACATCTGAAAATTAAGTATAATTAAAATGGGTTTGTTCAGCCGGGCATGGTGGTGCACTTCTTTAATCCCAGCACTCGAGATGCAGAGGCAGGTGGATTTCTGAGTTCGAGGCCAGCCTGGTCTACAAAGTGAGTTCCAGGACAGCCAGAGCTATACATAGAAACCCTGTCTCGAAAAACCAAAATAAATAAATAATTAATTAATTAAATAAATAAAAATGGGTTTGTTCTTTATTTTTGTCATTTTGAAAAGTTTCTCTTTCTTTTAAGATCAATGTATGTTTAATCCTTTGCATAATATTGTTTTTTAAAAAGTATTTCTTTTTATTATTTCTATATAGGGGTGTGTGTGTCCACATGTGTATACACTTGCTTACAGAGGCCAGGAAAGGGCCTAGAACTAGAGTTACAGGTGGTTGTGCACAGCCCGACATTGTTTTTAATTCTCTACCTTCTTTGTTGTCTTACACATTTAATATTATCTGCTGTTTTCAAAGAAAAGTCACATGTTGTACATCCTAAAGGCTCACGGAGAATCTTTGATGTTTCCTTTTGCACTGAGGCTGGCTCTTCAGTAGAGATTATTTCCTGTGCATCTGTCTCGGTCCTGTGTGAGGTTTTGGTTGCTGCCATCCTCCATGTTCTGTTGATTTTTTTTTTCTAGACTTTTGGGTAGAAGCCATCAGAGTTGCCTCAGGATGCTTTCTCTTGGAATTTTGATTCTTCTCCACTGCTCACCTATTACAGATCTTGCCACCTCTGCTTCCTCTTGGGAGAGGACTCCTATGATGGCACAGTG
The DNA here is from genome assembly GCA_902729485.2 of Mus minutoides. Lineage (NCBI taxonomy): Eukaryota > Metazoa > Chordata > Mammalia > Rodentia > Muridae > Mus > Mus minutoides. The sequence continues at coordinate 3,018,915 of LR749543.1, forward strand.
GGTCTCCATGTGTCATGAGTTTTCTGCAGAATGACCAATCCTCATCAGCGGTGATTGCTTCTTATTTTATTCCATGTTCTGTTGCTGTGGAGAGTTACCATGACCAAGACAACTCTTAAAAAAGAAAGCATTTGCTGGGTGTGGTGGCGCACACCTTTAATCCCAGCACTCGGGAGGCAGAGGCAGGCAGATTTCTGAGTTTGAGGCCAGCCTGGTCTACAGAGTGAGTTCCAGGACAGCCAGGGCTACACAGAGAAACCCTGTCTCAAAAAACAAAAAAACAACACAAAACAAAAAAACAAAAACAGGAAAGCATTTAACTAGGGCTTGCTTTGAGTTTCAGAGGTTTAGTCCATTATCATCATGGCAGGAAGCATGACAGCATGTAGGCAGGCAGACATGGTGCTGGAGAAGTAGCTGAGAGTTCTACATGCCAATCCATAGGCAGCAGGAAGAGAGACTCTGAGCTTGACTTGGGCTTTTGAACATTCAAAGCCCACCCCCAGTGACATACTTCTTCCAACAAAGCCACACCTACTAATCCTCTTGAAGTAGTGCCACTCTCTGATGACTAAGCATTCAACTATATGAACCTATGGGGGCCATTCTTATTCAATTGTACTACAGTTGCCATTTGCTTTGTTGATGTTATCATTCTGAATGAGATCGACTTATTATAATTTGTATATCCCTTATGGCTGAAGTTGCTATTTTTTTCATGAGTTTACTGACCTCTTGAGAATGATCTGTCCAGTTAATTCAGTCTTCCATGCTACCATAAAAGAGGATTTGAGCATGCTTGTTTCTTATCATTGTGTGTTGGCCTGTGCTTGAGGTGGAGGACAGCCAATCAAGGAAGTTAATATTTTGTCAACTAAAACCACACATGACCAACAAAAAAGTTTCATGATGTTTTTATTAGTTATAATTTTTATCTATTTGAAAGTCCTACAAAGAGACACCATAGCTTTAAAAATCAACTTTATTAGGGGGAAATGTATGAAGTTGAGACTCTTTCAGTCAATCAAAAGTGTTAACATAAAACATATTTGGTGTAAATTCATTTCCTTGTAAACATGGCATAAATAACCTCTCAAAGTTGATGCATCCTTAATATAAATTTTCCTTAAGATATTGGTATTTATGGTATTGGAAATTTATATTCCTTGAAAGGACAACTGTCACACTGCTGGCACACAGTCTCCCTCTGCAGCTGTGTCCAGCTGGTGGTCCACATTCCCGGCTACTTCTCCAGTGAGGGGAAACATTTAGGTCAATATTGATATAAAACTTGACGAGCTTTGTTCTCTTGCAGCTATGGTTCGCCTTTGTGAATGGATTTTCTGGGCAGATTTTATTCGAACGCTGGTGCATCGGCTTGTACAATGTGGTAAGCATTCCCCCTTTCTATCTGATAGTGTGGAGAACTTCAGGGCCATTCCTTCGCTGTTTATGTCTGGGAAGTGTATCTAAGCCAATCATCTGTGTACTTAGCAGGCAGCACAAATGTATCTTTAGGGCCTTTGTTGCTGCCACACATCCTGCAGGAGCCCAAGCTCTCCACACATGGTTTCAATCATAGCTGATCATTCTTGAGTAGCCCCATGAAATTATTAACCCATATATCTTAGTAATGGACTCCCGGCTACCCTCTTGCTAAATGTCTCTGCAATATTTTCAAGGAAAAATTTCTGTACTGCATCTAAACTCACTCCATTTTGCAACATTACTTCTGAATTCTTAAAAATAGATATGAACAAAGAATATATGACCTAGTGAGCTTTTTGCCCTTCTTGGAAGAATGTTTATGAATTCTGAGGGTTTTTTTTGTAATTAATTGATGAATAAAGCCAAAAGCCAAAACCAAGTAGAAATAAGCCAAAATGCCTAGTTTTCTTGTTCCCCTCCTCTTAGGAGAAAAAAATGAAGTGGCGGGCATTGCTAAGTGCCATAGATACCCATCTTTGGATCACTCTCTCCTACTGCTTGGAGCACCAATCCTAGCTTCTTGTACCTCATGGAGTTTACCCTCTGAAGTAGCTGCCCCATGGAGGTGTATAATGGAGGGAGTGTGGCTCAAAGAGCTAAAGGCACTATGTGCATTTCTGACTCTGAACTCACATCCTGCAGTTCACTTTTTTTCAGTAGCTGCCATGTTGGCTATAACATGCTGAACACACACTGTGTGTATGTGACTTTTATCAGGATCAGGTGTACGGGCTCAGACTCTGGCAAGGCTAGCTTCTGGTTTTGATAAGTGAGTTGACTGTCTGGCCCACTGCAGAGTGTACTTCCTGCTTGTGCAGATCCACTAAAAGGTGAGCAGGAGAGAGAGAAGAACTGAAGTAACATGCTAAGAATCTTCTCTAACCATCTTCCCCAAACATATGGCTCAAGGGCCTTGCTTCTATGTACTGAGAAGGGACTGGGGGTAGCTAGATAATCTAGGACCAGAAGCCACATGCAAACCCATCCACACACCTAAGTCAACCATGAAGCCAATCCTCTGGAAGCTATGCTTTCGAGTTGAGGAAAGCCAAGGATGAATGTCACCCTATAGGATAAGTTGGGTTTAGCTCGATTTTCATGCCCAGGTAATGAGGGCAGAATGGTTTTCTTAGCTCTGGGTAATCCTGGGAAATTCAAACTAACGCAAGAAATGTTATGTGATGGCATAGCCAGATGAGCTGAGATAGGCTGAACCATGATACCAATCAAAACAAGGCCTATAGTGCACTCACAAGAAAGAAAAGCAAGATCTTGTTTTTGAAAAATGCAGGTTCCTGAGCCCCACAGTCACTCAATAGAGAGTGCCTCAGAGATCGGCATCCTTCTAAGAGAATGCTCCTGGGGATTGTTGTGTCCATGAAAGGTTAAGAACCATTGTGACCTTTACTGTATAAGGCTAGGAATGTGTTTTGTGTATATGGTGTCCCATCAACCAATAGAGAAGAAGACTCTGTACCAGAGAAGTCAATTCTGAGGTGAAATGAGCACAGATTACCAGAGTCCATAGAATAGCTACTAAAGTGGAAGCTGGAGCCTTTCCACCAAGATGGTGCCAAAAACAAATAAGGAAACCCCTGCTCATCCCAAAGCCAAAGCCCAAGTGGAGGCCTTAAAAGCTAAGAAGGCAATGCTGAATGGCACCCACAGCTACAAAAAGAAGATCTCGGCACCCATCATTCTGGGGATGCTGGGTGGTACTTGGGGTACTGGTAGGAAAGGTGTTTCTATTTGTAGCAACAAGGAGTCCTGGAATCTCTCATGCTAGAAGCCCCAAACCTTTTGAGAACATGAGGGTATATTATCCATTTGTGGGTGCCATAACAAAATATCAAAGGCTGAACACTTTATAGAGAAAACAGGTTTAGCTGGTCATAGTCTAGGAAGCCCAATGTCCAAGATTGGCCAGCACTAATTGTTCAACCCTGGTGACCCCCTTCCCTTGCACTAGGCCCCACCTCCTAAAGGTTCAACCACCCTAGCACCCTCACACTGAATACAAAGCCTCTAGCCATGAACTTTCTGGAAAACACACTTAGATCATATTCAAATTATACTAGATCGCTTCCATGGCAATTGTTTTGGTGAAGAATATGAAAAAAATGAAATTAAAGTAAAATTACAAAAAGGAACACAAAGAACTCTCCTAGCTGTCCTTTATTTGGATTTGTCAATTATTAGTGCTTTGTTCTCATTTTCTGTCTCTCTCCAAGCATGTGCCCATCTACATGTGTAAAGGCACGTGCTGCCCAAGCACACATAAACACACACACACACACACACACATACACACACACACAGGAACATCAGTGTAGACTTGCTGAGAAGTGTAATGATCACATCGGAAAACCTGTGCACAGCACTGTTCTTGAACCCATAATTAATTTTACTGCTATCGCCCCAATAATGTCCTATTAAGCAACTCAGTTCCGGTCCAGAGCCAGAGACCTTCTATAAGGGGCAATCTGTGAGATATAAAACATTTGCAGTATTCCTTTCCTTCTTTTTCTTGTCATGTACCGTTATTCTTTAATATTTGATTCCCCAGCCAGCTAATGTAAATCATTTTTCCTTAATTTGCCACACCCTGTTAAACAGAATGAAACAGACTAGATTTTGCATGTCCCTAAAGACGGAGCTATGTCACATTAGATTCTCATTACATTAGTCACCTGCCTGTGATACCACTTTCTGAGGCTTCCATTTCTCAAGTCAGCTACAGACTGAGCCACTAGAAGTGAGATTCCTGTGTTGCTGAGACATTATGGCTGTAGCGTTGGCATTACTAAGAGATGCTGTCTCATAGAAATCTCTCTGATTCTCTGGCTATTACAGCCTTTCCATCCCTCTTCACGACTCTTCCCTGAGCTTTAGATGCAGTAGTGTTTTGTAGGTGTAGTCATTGGGATTGGACTCCACAACTGTACATTGTGGTTAGTTGTGGGTTTCTATAATGGTCTCTATCTATTGCAAAAGGAGGTTTCCCTGATGATGGGTAAAGAATACACTTACTATGAAATAAGGACACATCTTTAGAGTGTAATTAGTGATTATGCTGGCTTAGCAAATTGGCTGTTGTAGCTTCTCCTCCAAGATCCATAACCTCACTATGCCTGGGTAGTTGGCTACGTTCAGTACCAGGCATGATGTCCCTCATATTCAGGGGACCTTAAGTCCAATTACAGAGCTGTTGGTTACAGCCAAGGTATGTATGCTACTACTGTAGCTCATGAAGCCTCAACTCACACAAAGAACTACCAGCAATAAGGAACACTGAGACCAGGAGAAATGGCCTTACCCAGCATGCCATTGGGATATCTGATACCAAATGGTCAGCACTGAAAACATATGATACAAGTTACATTATCAGACTAAGCAGGTTATACTTAAGAACACACACACGTGCATATCAACAATTAAAAAAAAAGATACCATAATTCTTAAATCTAAAAGAAGGGGTCATTGGGAGGCTTTGAAAAAAATGAAAGATAAGAGGGAAATGATGTAATTCTAATTTCAAAAAATAATTTTTTAAGTAAAATATCAGGGGGGAAATTTTTAGTTTTAGCTATTTTCATGCTTGCATATTATTATGACAGCTCTATTTTATTAATAGTTATCCCTGTTAACTTTAGTTGTTCCTAATTTAAGTCTTAAACTTTATGATAGGTATATGTAGAAAATCTATAGTGTGTTTTGGGTGTAGCCTATCTGTGGTAGTAAGTGTTCACTAACTTTAACCCATGAGCTCAAAGAGCACCCCAGAACTATATCAGTTCAGTTTCTATATCAGTTAAGTTTGTGGGGAGAGAGAGGCCACCATGGAGAAAAGCTGCATGGCTCAAATAGATGCAGCTAAATGTTACGTTATTTTCAGTGAGGAGATAACTATAATATTATCAAAATTGTTTCCAAAATGTAATCTCGTTATCAAGTCATCATAAATTTAAAAAGAAAGCTATGACCAGGCTTCACCTGTAATTACAGACATCTAAATAAAATATCAGCTAATGGAGCCTTGCTGTGTTAAAAGAGTAAAGTAATTTGACCAAGCAGGCCCAATGTCGTGAATACAAGAGTTTGAATTAAAAAGAAACCATTCTAGCCGGGCGTGGTGGCTCACGCTTTTAATCCCAGCACTCGGGAGGCAGAGGCAGGCGGATTTCTGAGTTCGAGGCCAGCCTGGTCTACAGAGTGAGTTCTAGGACAGCCAGGGGAACACAGAGAAACCCTGTCTCGAAAAACCAAACCAAAAAAAGAAACCATTCTAACTATGTGAATAAAGTGAATAAAAACACGGTTCCATCAGCAACCCGTGCGTCTGAGGCAGTTCAGCTGGCGTTCCCAAAATAAGACCTGGAAAAGAAAAATAGAAATACAAAGATGTCAATCAGTCAGATTTCAGCCTGCTTGCAAAGCTTCAAGATGGTGCCTGCCAAGACAGACTCCCAAACTGCCCTGTGTTCCATCAGAAGTTAGTCAGTGGACTGGCTATCACGGCGGGAGGACCAGCCTTCATCACTGCAGAGTTCAGAATCATCCCAGAGTTTTCAGCAGCCAACAAGAAACTTAAACAACTATTACAAACATCAGGGGAGTCCTGAGCAGTTCTGATGCTTATGCAAAACACGCATGCAAATGAAGCAGCAGCGACCACACAAGTAAGGCCATATATGATTGGTTATCCAGAAAACTGGAAGAAACCAACTGGAAAGTACTGGAAATGGGAGAAAATGCCAGAAGAGTCAGATTAGACATGTTTTTCTGTTCTAGTAATCAGTATTTCTATTTTTAAATCTACCAATGGACTCCTAAAAACTGCAAAACTATGAGAACTCCTTTCAGAAAGCAATTAAACACATCGGTGGCTGGGCAGAGTGTCACATGCCCAAGTCCCAGCTTCATATGAGGCTGAGGCAGGGAGAACCATCTAGACTCAAGATCTGGGGACCAGCCAGGTCGCATAGTATGATTCTGTCTCTCATGTGTTTTTAAATTAAAAAGTATACAGTTGTAATTTTATAGTATTTATATGAAAAAAATTCCCAAAGTCTTAATAAAAGGTTAACAATCACTTGGACTTCCTAGTACCTCCTGTAATCCGGCTACTGTACAGCTGAGGCAGGAGGATCTTAACTTTATTCTACCTGCTCTGTGGAGTGAGTTCAAGGCTGGACCAGGCAACTTTGTAAGACCTATCTTAGAATTCAACAATAAAATAAAAACAGGGCTGGAGATTCCACTCCGTGGTAGAGAGTATGCCCACAGTGCAGTGTCTCCAGGACCACTGAAAAAAGGGCAAAGAAATAAAGACTTAAAACCAGGATTTAGATCGAAAGTGTACTGCTTTTTTTTTTTAATATGGAAAGACATTACAAAGTCATCACTTCATAAGTTAATATATACATTTACCGGATTCAAACAGACAGCTTGAGGGGTACAGAAGGAGCTGTGTTACAACGTAAGTGAAGTAAAGGAGTTCTTGAAAACAGATATGCAAAACAGGTTTAGAAGAGGTTGTAGACTTTACTATCAGACTAGCCCCGAAATCACCATCAAGAGCAGTATATTCCTTACAGACCCAGCATCCGAGACTGTAGAATTGGGTTCCGTTTCCAGAGTCTAGAACAACAGTACATCGGAGTCTAATAAACCTTAATGATGATTTTTTTTCCTTAAACTTCATGGCAAAGTGTGCATTAATTGTGTTTTCACATCTGGCTCATTATCTGGGGGAAAAAAGTGAATTCTTAGCTTATACCTCATAGGAAAATAAATTCCAAATGGGAAAAATAAAACCATGAGACTCTCCTAACATGCTCCTAAAAACTACGCATATGCTCAGTGTGGAAAAACTGTCAACAAGTTGACAGGCAACGCCAGTTTTGACCACTTAAAACTTAAATGCTTCTTAGGTTGCAAAAGGAAGTCATCTTTGGAAGGAAAAAAGCCAATAGACAATGAACGCAACTTAAAGACCCAAAGAACTGGGGACTCAAAGAACCCTCAGAGACAGATAACCATGTGTGGAAAGCAGAAAAGGGACCTAACTACATGTTTCAGGGAGTAGCCATCCAGATGGTCAACACGTGTAGACTCACTGGTACACAGGGAAATGTAAAAGAGTTAATATCTGACTTTTGCAAACGTTAGAATAATAAACATGGAGTATAACCACCACAGATAGGAAAGCTGGCAAAAGGTCACTCTTGTTCTTTGCAAAGGGAAATATAAAAGATTGGAACCCTTTTTAGAACGCAAGCAGGCAACACCATATAAAATTAAAACTACATTTTTCCTTCTATGCCCAGCAGCTTAGACCCCATGGTGGGGGCGGGGTGGAGGGGGGAAGCAAAGCATATACTGTAGCCTATTGTGGATATTTGATATGTGTTTGTGGTAACATAAAGAAAGGTAGAATCAAAATGAATATGTATATATGGATTAATGAATTAATAACTCAAATCTATGGCACATCCCTACTATGAGTTACTATGTGAACACTAGAGAGCCCTAAACAGACTGCGTTAGCGTTAAAGCCAAGGGGCCTGCAGGGCTTCCTGTGATGTATTGTTTAGCAAGAAGACAGCGATAAAGGTAAATGTGTGTAACATCTCCATTTTGTAAAAAAAGAAAAACAAAATAAAAAAACAAAAAACAAACAAAAAACAAAAACAAAAACCAGAACAAGCAAGCAACAAGAACAAAAACCAAGGTCCACAACCAGTCTACATAGGCGAGTGCAGTAAACTTAAAGGAAGAAGTATGGTGGAGCTTGCTGGGCAGTCCGCTGGTAATGAGGGGTGAAGAGGGCTTGAAGTACACTGAGGGAGATTCAAATAAAACAGAAAAGCCAAAAGCTAGCTGGGTCCAAGCTGGTATACGCCCGATGCATGGCCCGATGCAGAAGAGCAGAGATGAAAACACGTACCCAAAATGCATGCAGAGCTCCTGAGACAGTCCTTGGCCTGTCCTGCTGTCCATGAAACACACAGCATCTGTTGATGCAGAGAAGCGATAGCAGCAGCAGTTCTCCATCTCCCTGTAGCCTGTTGAAATCCCAAGGCTGCTTTCCATCAGCCCCGGGCCGAAGCAAGTGCTCGAGAGACTGCCTGCCTCACTTTCCTGCCTGATCCCAGCAGCCCAGGGAAAGGTGCATTTCACTGGTCAGATTCTGGTGTGGGCTTAGGATTCTCTTAAAGAGGCTGGCTAGATTCCATAGCTGCGGAGCTGCTGTGTTTGTGAATATAGATTCCATCCAAGCCAAGGATAAATTATGAGCCCGTCTTTTTGAACTTGCTAGAACCAAGTGAAAGAGTGACCCAAGGGCCACAGGTGCTCCAGGGTGAAATGGCAGATTCCTGCCAGAACCATCTTCAGCATCCAGCTTTATTTTGCAACACAGACACTTGGTCTCATCTGATCCCCTGAGGAGAGCAGGTGAAAGTTCCCACCTCAGAGTCACTCAGAGTCACTCACTCTCCGCCTCCAGTGCCCAGAGGTGATTTCTGTGGACTCCTTTCATCTTTCTACTGTGTCCTCAGCTGACCACATCCTTTGTGAGCTACAGGCTTCCCCCAGAACACATCAATGCCTGAGAGTTTTAGAAGGGTTCTTTTCTCAAAGAAGGTGTCCTGAGGGCCCTTCGTCCACACTCTGCATTATCTTGCAAATCCTGTAGGTCCCATGCCCTGCAAGTCCCATACTGATGCAGAGTCCCTTCTCTCAATGGCATCATGACCTTCTCGCCAAGCAACCTTGCCAAGCCCCCCCCCACACACACACACACACACACTTCACGTGTTGCATTTCTGTCCCACTACTGTCATGGGTCACCTCTGGAGTAGACACGAGGCCCCAAAAGCTTCCCGGCCTTTCCTCCTCTCTGAAGAAGTGTCCGAATTCTCAGTGTTCCACACTGCCCCTATCTCGTTCACAGTAAGTGACTGTGTCTCCTAAAACCTGAGGAGAGAGTCAAAGGTTGTACAACTCATGCAGCCAGCATTGACAGAAAACCTGCTGTTTCCTGGAGCTAAACTGTGGTACAGGCGCCATTCTGGCGAGTTCCACACAGGAGGGCAGCAGTTCACCAATGCGTTCTGATCTCATCAGGAATTTATGTTTTTAGTGTTCTGTGCATGCATTTGCATGGATTAACCGTTTTGTTTTGTTTTTTAAGTGACTTGTTTACTTCTTTTGTTCTGTTTGGAGGATGTTTGGGGGGCTGTGAATCATGCAACCTCAGGTTTGGGCTTGATTGTAAAACTTAAATCATCACTGACCAAGCTGGAACCTCGGCACAGTGGGAATGGGAAGGGTTCTGATTAAGGGTTCATCGTTTCCATACAGATCTTCACGGCCTTGCCTCCCTTCACTCTGGGGATCTTCGAGAGGTCTTGTACTCAGGAGAGCATGCTTAGGTTCCCACAGCTTTACAGAATCACTCAGAATGCTGAAGGCTTCAACACTAAGGTAAGAAAATGTTGTGGAGAAACAGCCATCACCTATGGAAGGCACAGCTCTCCTTCTCTTTCCACTCTGATCACCTGTCTGGAGCTAAGTGGTATTTGAACAGAGGGCATTGACATAACCCCTCCGTATCCAGCCCTGTGATCCAGAAACACTTCCCTCAGGTCCAGCCAGCATCTCCTTCCTTCTGCTTGAGGCTCTGTATTCTGTGGGCAGCGTCATCTTCTGTTCCTTTCCGTTACTATCAGCCATATCCTTTCAGGCAGCCCTTTTTAAGGCTGGCTACAAGCCTGATTTGCTGGTTTTAATTTTGTGTGTGAGGTATATGCACGTTTGTAGAGGGAGTGTTCACACATGCAGGCACATGCAGGCACATGCAGAGGCCAGAGGAGAATATTGGGTGCCTCCATCTGTCGTTCTCCACGTTACTTTTTTGAGACAGGATCTTTCATGGAGCCTGAACCTCACTATTTAGACTTTCTGTCCAGAGAGCTCTCATCTGCCTGTCTCCACCCAGTGCCAGGTTTATAGGCATGCACAGCCAGTTCTGACTTTTACACGTGCTGAGCATTCAAACTGGAGTCCTTTCATTTTCTTAGAACTCAAAATATTTCATATTTCAGAGGCTTTTTCAGGGCAAAGGTAGAATTTGGAATACTTGCATATATACTATGTTTTGGAGATGGGGTCACGTCTAAATACTCAACAAGTTTTGGATTTTGGAGTAGTCAGGATTTGGTGCTTTCAGATTCGAGATATTCAACCTGAATATATTATCCTGAGGGGACCCAGACAGAGGCTGGACCATCTATAAAACAGGTTGAACAGTTGTACCAAAATGGACCCATCATACAGGTTTCTGTCACACGCATGCTAACAGGGTCAGTGCAGTTGGGTGCTGCTGCCTGAAGGGAAGCCATGAATCCCCACCCCACCCCACCCCCCGGGGAGAGGAGGAAGGACGTGAACTTGGCAGCATGACTGTGATTGGAAAGATGCAGCGATCCAGCTCAGCAGGCTGTTCCCGAGCAGATGTGGCTGATGGTTAACTGTCATGGCTGCCTTATCTTTGGGCATGCTTAATAGGCAGGTCCAGGAAGGTGTTGGCTCTGCTCTCTTCCGTACATGGCGACTGACTTGATCAGCCGCCGTTTACTGAGTCTCTTATTGAACAGTAGCACCTTCTTCTCCACACTGCTTACCCAGGTCAAGTCTGGGCTCTACAGTTGAGTCTGTCATCGTCATAGTTAACTGACAGTAAGTCAAACTGGAGACAAATCCAGCTGTCTTATAATTAGGGTGTCGATTGCTGTTTTCTGCTCTTAGCCATTGTTTAATGACTTTTGTGACATTCCCCAGAACTGCCTGCTGGAGAAGTTTCACCTGGAATTAAAAGCAGCAGCATCTGAGTAGTTAAATAGAATACTGAGCGGGGCTAGGCTGGGGTATAGTAACACGGTGCATGCATAGTCTGGGTTCACAAGATAACATCAAAATGCTCACGAGACTGTCATTGAGAGTGGGGAGAACTCGGTGCCCTTTTGTTTAACATTGCAAACATTAAAAGTGAAGATTTCACTTTATTTAGTGTGTGGAAAGGAGGTGTGCTGTGTCACTGTGGGTGGGTAGAGGTCAGAGGACAGCCCTTAGAAGTCAGTTCTCTCTTTCTGCCCGTATGTGAATCCTGGGGATTGAACCCAGCTCCTCAGACTTGGTGTCAGGCCACCTTCAGCCACTGAGCCATTTTGCCAGCTATCTAAGAGAATTATTTTAGTGTGTGGCATTGACCTCAGAGGTGATAGGGGAAATGAGTAAGAGGTATTTTAAGACAATGAGGAGAAAAAAATGAAAATTTATATATAGAATGGGTTTTTATGTTTTCAAAATGAACAAAATTTTAGTTTCTTGCTATCCTAAGCCCCCTTTTCCTGAGTGATTATAAGGTGTCTTTTTATGATGGGGGACACTCACACATAGAAGCTCAGTCTTCACGTGTGGAACAGTTCTGTGTTGTACCCATGCGGTGTATGGAGATTTGTAGTGAAGTAATATTATCTGGAGAGCATCCTGCTATCTACTTGTAAGAGGGGACAGCTTTTAGTTCTCTCTCTCTCTCTCTCTCTCTCTCTCTCTCTCTCTCTCTCTTCCTCCCTCCCTTCTCCCTTCTTCCCTCCCTTCTCCCCTCCCTCCCCCCTCTGTGTTTGTTTGTTTTAAATTGAGACTAACAGTGGCCCTTGCAGAAGGCCCCAATCCACACTAGGAGCCTTCACAATGCCTTTCCTATTGTAAGTTACACACAGAGACCCTGAGCCCCCACACTCTGACTCCTGGTTTATCTTCCCGCAGGTTTTCTGGGGTCACTGCATCAATGCCTTGGTTCATTCCCTCATCCTCTTCTGGGTTCCGATGAAAGCGCTGGAGCACGGTAGGTAATGCCTTCATGATTTCAACCATCAGCAAGTAGGTTAGCCTCCTGCGAGGTCAATGCGTGCACCATTCTCCCCAGTGGGCAGCACACATGAGATTAAAGACTGGGAACACAGACTTGCCCCACAGCAAAAGCTTGTTTCCAGTCTATAGCATGTAAGTCCTGTCAGTTCTGCCTTTTCTTTGAAATTACTATATAAATACTAGGACCTCCATGCTCAGTTTGTGATCAGGGTGGGAGCATGGCAGCATCCAGGCAGGCACAGTACAGGAGGAACTGAGAGTTATACATCTTCATCTACAGGCAGACAGGAGAAGACTGACTTCCAGGCAGCTAGGACAAGGGTGTTAAAGACCACACCCACAGTGACACACCTACTCCAAGAAGTCACACATTCCCTGGGCAAAGAATATATGAACCATCATACTACACTCTGTTGCTCCCATAAGATTATTCAAACACATGAGTCTGTGGGGTCCATACCTAAGCATAGCATAATGAAAAATACATCTAGTCCAATTTCCAAAGTCCCTATAGTCTATAACGGTCTCAACAATGTTAAAAGTCTAAAGTTCAAAGTCTCTTCTGAGATTCATCCTATCACTTAACTGTAATCCCCAAAGCAAGACAGGAGACCAGCTGGGCAAACTCCAAACCTGACATCTCTATAACTGATGTCAAAGCATTTTTCAGATCTCCAACTTCTTTTTTCATCTCTGTTGATTGCAACAAGCTTCTTTCTCCTGGGCTGTTGCCACTCCCTGTTAGCAGCTTTCCTCAGCAGGTATCCCATGGCTCTGGCATCTTTGACATTTTGGGGGGTCTCCAAGTCAACTTCAGCTTTACCGCTTCTTGTTCCAATGTCTGGGATCCACACATGATCTTCTGGGTTCCTCCAAAGGGCTTGTGTTACTTCTCTAGCTCTGCCCTCTGTAGCACTCTAAGTTTTGATTGACTCTTTTTCTGGAGGAGTAACCCATACCTTCATTCCTGATGGGTCTGTGCCCTTTGTCATGCTGTTTGGATTAGGTTGTTGTAGGTTCCCATGGACTTTATTCACAGGACATGGTAGTACTAAGATATATCCTAAAGGATCTCCTGCACTCCAGACATAATCCTTTTTACCTCCATTGTGGAGAGGCAATCCAATTTCCCCATGGTAATCTGGAACTATCACCCCTCTTAACACTGTTATTCCTTTCTTAGCCTGCTGGTTTAAAGACATTAGAAGCCCAAAATGACCAGGAGGAAGTCTGAGTTTCCAGTTCAGTTGTGGCAGAAGCACTCCACCCTCTGTAACCAAAACTTCTAGGCCAGCAGAACTTAGGGTTGTGGAGACAGGAAGCAAAAACTTTCCCACTGGGTCACTAGAAGTGATAGGAGATGGAACTATTCCCTTTTCTATCCCTTGATTCCTGGACCCACTGATCCTGGCTATGGGAGAAACTATACCATACATTTTGTATTTTTCCTTTCTCAGCTTGCTCCTTTTCATTAAAAGCTCTTCATAAGAGTGAACTTTAGTAACTACACAACAAAATTTATACTAGGCTATCTGTTTTGAGACTTCCTTTTTCAAACCAATTAATCTAAATCTCTTCATCTTAGCCTCAGGCAGACTCTTCAGACAATGGTGAAAAGCAGCCACATTCTTCACCAAAATACCACAAAACCAGTCGCTACCCTACATATTGAAATTCTTCTCCATTGAAACCTCTTGGACCAGGTCTGCACAGTTCATATCACTCTCAGCAACAAAGCCTTACATATTCCTACTTGGATAGCCCAGTAAGCCCTATTTAAAGCATTCCACTGCTTTCCAAATCCAGAGTCCCAAAATCTACATTCTTACAAATAAAAGCATTGCTGGCCCTATCACAGCAATACCCTAGTCCCTGGTACCAACTTCTGTATTAGTTAGGGTTTTAGGGCTGTGAGCAGATGCCATGACCAAGGCAACTCTTATAAGGACAACATTTAATTGGGGATGTCTTACAGGTTCAGAGGTTCAGACCATTATCATCAAGATAAGAGCATGGCAGTGTCCAGGCAGACATGGAGCTGGAGTTGCTGAGAATTCTACATCTTGTTCTGAAGGCAAACAGGGGAACACTGGCTTCCAGGCAGCTAGGACAAGGGTATTTAAGCCGACACCCACAGTGACACACCTACTCCAACAAGGCCATACCTCCTTATAGTGCCACTCCCTGAGCCAAGCATATACAAACCATCACAGATACCTAAAATGCCATCTCTCTCAAACAGTCATAATCTCCTTAGGGAGCATTAATTGCTAATGTTGGGTAGACAAGACCCTGGACTTTGCAATGGACCTAAGAATATAAGGCTTGCAAGCTCCTTTGTTCCTGTCTTTACTTCATATTCCACACAGGAACTCTGTACACTGGGTCTTTTCCATGTGGTCAGAAGATGTCTGGACAGTTGTTTATGTTCTGTGCACTTTTCTTTCAGACACAACAAAGCTCCTTTTTGAGGTCTTTAAATAAAATTAAATTGTGTACTTCTGGGTCCAACTCCCCGCACACACACACACACACACACACACACACACTCCCCCCCCCCAAAAAAAAAAAGAAAGAGAGAGAGAGAACATTCTAGCAAAGTCATTTTGTTGTTGTTCTTGTTTGTTTGCTTGTTTGTTTGGGGGTTGGGGTTAGTTTGGTTTTTTGGTTTTTTGGTTTGTTTGTTTTGTTTTGTTTTGGCTCCCAGTAGATTCAGCTTTTTGATGGTTCTTTTAGTAAGAGTTAAAGAGAAGAGCATGGGCTATGCTTTTGGTTCTGCAGTGATGGCATGTGAGTGGCAAGAGCAGCCATCTTCATTGCAAGGTGGACTAGTGATGGGGAAGAGCACTTGGCAGCTTGTGTTTGCAAGTCAGACTTGTGCTCATGCAGAGGCAGCCATACAAGAGTTGGCTTGTCCAGTTCCAGCTGGCCAGTCAGGCACTCCAGGGTGGCCCTCTCGTGCTTGAGCGTTGGAGGACAGGTGGTGGTGGCATTGCTATAGCTTGCCTAGATTCCATCATTTAAACCATTCACTCCCCAAGTGTGGCCCATGCTTAAAAGTTGGCATGTATACACCTTTAGCAGATGTCACCAAGTGAATTTACAGTTAGGTTTTATCTCTTCCTCTCAGCCCCACTCTTTGCCTAACAGACAAATAACAGAACATGGAGGTTCCCATTTGTTATCACACCATCCTCATCATCAGTGTCATTTGGTGAATTTTTAGCACAAGAGTTTTCTGTTAGCGGTGTTGCGAACAGCCTATAAGTCAAGTGTTGGAGGAGAATAAGTGACAGATATTAGGTGTGTTGGCATAGAACCATTGTTGGGTTCCTTTTGATCTGATTTCTCTAACAACTTCAATGACTGTTTTTTAACTCATTTTAAAGTCTCCTACTGAGTTGGATGCAGGAAGAAGACCATATACATTCCTGTTTTCATGACTCAGGAACTAGGCTAGATTTCACGGGTGGAAGAAAAATGTAGGGGCCAGAAAGATGCCCCAGCAGAAAAAGGTGCCTGCTGCCAAGCCTGATGACATGAATTCAGTCCCATGAGCCCACATGTCAGGAGGAGAAAACTGACTTTCACCATTTTCCCTTTGACCTCTACATGATATAGTACACATTCCACATATGCACAAAATAACTACTAGATGTAACCTTACAAAAGAAAGGCAAATGAACAATGTAGTCTGGGGTTCTTACTGTTTGAAGTCATACTCTAGCTAGGGGAGTTAAGATTCAAACATGGAAAATTCTAGTACATGATAGAAAATAACTATCTTGAGTAAATAGAGCGTAATTGAGCACAGAGCTCACGAATCCACGGCATGTTGGTCATTACTACCTTTAAATGGGGTATACTTAGGCTTGGACAGACAGACAGACAGACAGACAGACAGACAGACACACACACACACACACACACACACACACACACACACACACACACACTCTACACTAGCAATTCATGTTCTTGGCAAGTTCTTTGCTCTCTATAATACAGTCTTAACTTGGTCATAAGCCAAATCTTATGGCAAATCTCTCCTACCCCCAGCCCTTCAATAGAAATGTGTCTCCTTGCACATCTGTCTGTCTGTCTGTCTGTCTGCTTCATTTTATTTGGTAGTATGTCAGTGGTAAAAATCCAGAAAGTAATATAATGTCCTAAATACAGGTGAATGTTTTTTCTCCCTCTCCTTTTTTCCTTCCTCCCTCTCCTTCCCTCCCTCCCTCCCTCCCTTCCTTCCTTCCTTCCTTCCTTCCTTCCTTCCTTCCTTCCTTCCTTCCTTCCTTCCTTTTGTCCTTCCTTCCCCTGTAACTCCGGCTCTAGGGATATACTGACTTCCTTGGGCACCTGCACTCCCATATACAAAGCCATACATATATCCACATATACACATGATTAAAATAATAGTTGTAGTAGTAGTAACAATGGTAATAATAACGAATCTTTTTTTTTAATTAAGAAAGATGCAACCACTGCGTCTCCAAGAGCACAGGAGCATAGCAGCAATGGAAACAAGCCAGGGTGCTTTCCAAAGCTAAACACCCTTCTAGCACAAGGGCCTTTGGACCCTCCTTCTTTGACTACTTCCAGAAGTCATTTCACTTCTCAGCCTCAGTTTTACTCATAGTCCCTAAGAATCTTTGCTTGACGAGGACTAAAGTCTCTAGAGTGGCTTTGCATGTTCATATACTACCATGTGGGTTATGTCCCCCAAATCAGTGAGCTTTATCCTAAAGTCCTCTCCAAACCATTGGTGGCAAAAGACTCAGGCACCACTTATCAGCCTTGTTCATTATTGCCAAGGCAACACGATCTGGGAAGGGAATAGTCTTGAGAAGGTGTGGGCAGGTCACATTCATTTTCTATAGTGTTTCCAAGGATTTTCCCTTTGCTTATTTTTGCATGGTTTTGGATAGATTTTCAAAGCAGCCAGTCTTGTTGGTGAAATTTCTGATGATTCATTCCAAGTTTCAAAATAAAGTTTTCCTCTCAAACAAATCAGTAAGTCAGGTTTTTCTCAACTGTCCCGCCATCAATCTCCCAACTTGATTTACCTAAAGCCCCCACCCTTTGATCTGAAAATTACCGTAGGATAAGATCATGGCCGGCACCAGGGCCTTGTTGGCTGCTCTTAGACTTCCCCTGGCATTTCTAGCAAGCAGTTGAACAGCCCTCCTTGAAGTGGAATGTGGTTATTGGCAAAAGAACATAAAATTAATTTTGATTTGAATTTTTTTTCAGATTTTCCTTGATGACATTTATGAGGGAAGAAATGGGAGAAAGGAAATATATTTCCCAGAAGAGAAAGTCTCTTTTAAACTATTTGTGCTGGTTGGGTTTGTTGTTGTTGTTGTTGTTGTTGCTGCTGCTGTTGTTGTTGTTGTTGAGTCTATTGCAGACACTGGAAATAGCCACATACTCTTTTGGAGACTCTGTTTATAAAAAAAAAATTAAGGAAGGAGAGGGACAGTCAGCTAAGATCATCTCAGAATATAGGTGACAGCCATGTGCTTTCATCTGTGTGAGGGCCACACATAAGTCCCTCCACCTATTCATCCTGAGCACAAGTCTTTCCTAGGCAATAGAGAATATCATCCAAGCTGATCTCATCTGTTATTTGCTGATATGGCTACCTGTGGATTTCTTTAACAGAAGGACAGCTTTCCAGAACCATCCTGTGCTTAGCGAGGACTGCCAACATAAACTATGGAAGTGGGTTTAGGCCAGATACTTTGCTCTCCCACATGGGGGTCTCCAAGTGTGAGAACCTCCCTCCAGGGCAGTTATTCTTATGTCTGTATGCTGTATTGTACTGGGCGACAACAATAGTCAGAATCCATACCACAGCCTCCCCTGGGTACGCAGCCTCACCTTCCACACTAGCAGGGGAGGATCATAAGGGTTGTTTGTTCCTGAAGGGGATCTCTCACTTCTGTTCATAACTGATTGGCAAGATTTCATTGGGGCTCCATCCAGGTACCAGAGGCTGAGGAATGTCCATCACCTGTCCACCCAGAGATAAGAAACACTGATATTTGGTGTCACCATCAAGTTTGCCGTCTCTCATTTTTACTTCCCTTTTAAGTCTATTTTTAGTAAACACAAGGGGGTAAAAGATATTGAAATTTGAGTTCTGTGTCCTTAACTTCATCCAGCTGAAATGGCAGAAACAAGAAGAAAACCCAAAGACTTATGTAACCAGGAACTGAATCCAGCACCGCCGCGAATGTAATTATAATCGCTAACACTTGTATAAACCCTTCTTTTTAGAGAGTACTTCCAACATTTCATACCACTCCTTACAAAAAAAGGAAGACAATGAATGTTCTCTTTAGTAATATGTAGTTGGAAGCAGACTTAATGGTGCTGGCGACAACGATCGTGGAGCCATGTCCACAGGTTCGGTTCTGAAAGTTTATTTGTAAATCCAGTTATCTGAATTCTGGACAATATCTCTGCTCTGGATATAATCCTGGTAGTATCGAGCTGTCTTTAGCCCCTCTGAGCCTCTGGAATCTGAAGAGGCTTACACAGGGGCTGGTAGCTAGGCTGAGAGTCTGGAGTCTGCTCTGCTCTGAAATTGTTCTATTGGAAGTTTCCAAGCAGAGGGAAGAGAAGGGCAGGGACTTGGCATCGGTTTCAACCAAATTTTCTTGGCAAATGTTCTTATGGCAAGAGAAGAGGCCAGTGTTCCTGACTCCTCCCTAATGCCTTCTGCAGGACAAGATGCCCGGTGGCTGTCACTTCAGCTGTCCCTGGGTTCTTGCTCCATCAGAAGTACACATATACATCTCACATCTGGTTTCCCGACTACCACTTCGTATCTTCTTTAGCCATGCAGCACCGAGATGCAACATTTTGACATTTGTCAGAGCCACTCCTGACCACCCGCTGTGGTCTGGCTGGGTAATGATTGGTGTTTTAATGAGCACTTAATTGCATCTGTGTCTTTGTGAAATACCATCAGCCTCGCCCTTTGGAGTATTCCAAAGAAGTTCCCTGAACGCGTTCTGTCTGTCCAGAAAATGAGACATACTTTTCTTATAAATTGTGGCTTTTCCAATTGTGGCTTTTACCACAACTTTTTTCAAAGGAATTTCGCATACAACATTTTGGGGACCCTTACTGCTAAATATGGAGGCCGTGTGACTCTGTCTCAGTTGTCCACAAAAGTCTGCTGTGGTGACTGTGCCTCCAGGACTCATCTGTCTAACCCTGCATTATGTTGGTTCCCTGGATCCAATGTAGAGATACAAACGATGTGTGTCTGGAACAATGGGCTCCCAAGTTGCTTGGGTTCGGCTCCTCTGGACACCTGAGACCAGCCATGTCTCATCGAGTGGCTTGCTCTCCAGGACAGCTCTCCTCCCTGCTGTATGGCCTGAGCACCATCATTGCAGTGGGTCTGTCATGTACGACTACAGATCATTCTAAATGTGACCCAACGCTGTCAACCCAAACACATAAGAAGTTGACTTATTAAATTTATCCCATGGAAATCATCCACGCAGCTTCAGGAAAAGACAATGAAGGCTCTCTTTTTCCTAGATTAATCCTCCCTCCTCTTCAGGTTAGTGTTCTTCCTCTGGTCAGTCCTCCCTCCTCTCAGTCAATCCTCCTCTGCCCCCTCTGGTGAGCCCTCCCCCAACTCTCTGGTTAGTCTTCCATCCTCTCTGAGGTTAGTCCTCCCTCCCTCCCTCTTTTCTCAGATTAGCTCTCCCTGTCTCTCAGGTCAGTTCTCCTTCCTCTCAGGTCATTTCTTCCTGTTTATTTTATATGTGTGCATAAAAGTGTGGAATGCATTCTAAGAGCTCTGTACTAGAAAGATGCTTTGCATCTTTTAAATCTCTTTTAGTCCGTGAATCAGCCTGAATTGGACATATTGATACCGAAGGAGAGTTGAGGTTGAGCGTGGTTTGCATACTTGTGATTCGGACACTGATGAGCTTGAGACAAGAGGTGTCATCAGCTTGATGTCAGCGAGGCTGCAGCAGTACCCTCTCTCAAAACCAAAGTGACAATGACTACGGGTATAACTCAGTGGGGAACACTTGCCTAATATGTGTGAGGCCCTGAGTTCTGTCACCAGCACCATAGATGAGCGATTGTGCTGACAACAAAGGCTGCTAGACCATCGCTGCAAGCTTTGATACTCTGCTTAGTGTTCTACTCTAACTCTCCCACCCGGCCAGAGATGTTATAGCTTCCCCAGGGCTTAGTGTGGATGGGATATCCAAGCTCAAGAGGACTGCTCATCTCATCTGCTCTTTGCTTGTGAACACACAGGATGGCTAGACTGGGAAATCCATTCTGGACCTGGTGGAAGATGAGGAGCTGAGACGCTCATCCCTGCCACCAAATGCATGGGGCTGACTTAGCAGCTAAGAGCATCTTAGACTTCCTACCAAGAGGGAGACTTTAGGGGTCATTTCAGTCATTGTTGTCACATCTTCTTTAGCCTCCATCTTGGACATGAAGCCTCCATTGACACCTCAGAGTTGAGGCTTGTAGGTCCCAGCCTCAAATCTAAAGAAGATTCTCTGACTAGAACTGGGGTAATAGAGCTGGGCACACCAGAGTCTCCTAACTCTCATGACCAGGATATGCCCACTAAGCTAATTCCTTCTCTTGCTCATATTCCAAATCTCTTCTCTTATATAAAGGCATGCTTCATGTTGGCCATTCCTATTGTGAACTGTCACCCCTGCTGTAGGTCCTCACATGTTCTTCCCCCAGCCAATCTTCCTGTGCCAAAGGACCCAGGCTGCTATTCTCCATCCCGAGTCAGTGATCCCGTGTAGTGAAGTGCTAAACTCCCCATCCAGTACCAAGGAGCCTTATAGCTTTTGCTGCAGGTAGAGGATATCAGCCCAGCTGGCTTCATACTACTGTTGGGGGTCTCACCATACAGGAGTTAAGAACTGAGACTGAGCTGGAGGAGTAAGCCACAGTGTGAGCCCAAGGTCTGTTCCCACAGCACATGTTCTTGCAAGCAAGGAAGTCTTCCCTGGGACTCTTTACCAGTTTCTGTCACTTCTCAGCACCTCTGACATGACCATTCGGGCCCTGTACTGTCGGTTGGACTTCAGGAAGGTAGAGATGGTGTATGTGTGTGCTGCCCTAGCCACACACAGCCACTGAATATGTGATATGTGGCCAGTGTGACTAAGGGACCAAACCTTCATAGCAGCTTCATCATTATATAATTGTATCTCTATATTTACACTGCACTCACCCATTTCAAGGTTCAATTCCGGTTACACAAACACCACATCATCATCAACTTTCAAATGTTTCATCACACCCAAAAGCTGTCACTCACTTCATCCCCCACCCCTTATGCCCTCTCGGCTTCCTGAAACTACTGTTTTGCACCATGTCTGTGTAGATCCGCCTACTCTGGGCATTTTAGACAAACAGAAGCATACAATATAAAGCTTTCTGAGCCTGACTTTTTTTACTTGTCATAAATTCATCCATGTTGTGGCATGTCCCCGTACTTCGCCCCTTGCTATTTCTGAATAATACTCTATTGTGTTGATGCACCACTCACCGAGTGATGGACATTTATTTGTTCATTCAGCAGCTGACGGACCTCTGCGTTATGAATAGGCTACTGTGGACAAGGCATAATGCTGATCATTGTTTTAGGCTTTGTCGGCACTTGTGAATGATGCTGCTATGAGCATCCATGTATGAGCTTTTTGTGTTTCGCTCACATTTTCATTTTTCTTGGGAAGCGCTGGGTCATGTAATAGAAGTTCGCAATCTTTTTTTTTATAGGAAGTGCCAAGCATTTCCCCCAAATGTCCGCACAGCTTACTCGGCTTCCGGGCGTGTGTGAGCGGTTACAGGTCTACGCCCTCTCACTGAGTGGGTGTGAACTGATCCTTCAAGTGGCTCGGAGATGGTTTCCTTTACGCCCACTCCTGTTGGGCTTCTCTGAATCCCTGTTATGCATTTGTACATCTTCTCTGCTAACTATGTCTGCTAAGGTCCTTTGTCCATCTTTACATTGAGAGGTTTTATATTGTTGGATTCTTCCCATGTCCTAGACACAGGCTTTTCTTCATTCTTTTGTTCTTTCCCACTTTGCTGATGGTGTTATCTGAATTGTAAAAGTCTCTAGTGTTGTTCAAGTTCAGTCAGTCCTCAGACTGTCACCATGCCTCTGTTGCCTTTTCTTGAGGTCCCAAATCTGAATCTGGAGAGATAGGCCTCTCTCATTTATTCTAAAGGTTGTACTTTGGGGACTCTATGATCATGGTTTGTTCATTTTATATTGTGATAATATAACTCAGCAGTTTTGAGTATTTTACTACACGGAGCTTGCTGTCCCAGCTGTTTGCAGTGCTTTGTCGCCTCCATCTTTTAACTCAGTAAGCAGTATATGCTCTCTTCTCCCTTCTCCCAAACATCTAGGATTTTTTTCTTTTCTTTTTTTCTTTCTTCTTTTTTAAAGATTTATTTGTTTATTTAATGTTAGTGTTTCTATCTGCATGTACACCTGCATGCCAGAAGAGAGCATCAGATGACATTACAGATGGTTGTGAGACGCCATGTGCGTGCTGGGA
The DNA here is from genome assembly GCA_902729485.2 of Mus minutoides. NCBI lineage: Eukaryota > Metazoa > Chordata > Mammalia > Rodentia > Muridae > Mus > Mus minutoides. The sequence goes on from LR749543.1 coordinate 3,041,927, forward strand.
ATTGAACTCGGGAACCTTTGGAAGAGCATCCAGTGAGTCATGATCCAGCCCTTGGGGTTTCTTTTTTTTTGAACCGACCTTTTTTTCAGTTAACTGAAAAGAGCCAGGGGGCCACAGTGGGTGTACAACTCTGTTGTCACCCATATCACCCACCTGCACGGTTGGCTGCCTTCCCTACCAAACTGCCGCTGTTCCTGTGACATCTCGTTTCTGTTCACCTGTCAGCTTCACTGTTCCTGTGAGAATATTCGAATCTATTTTATCGAAGGCTCTGCATCCTTCAGTAGTCCTTACTGATGATTGCCACAGACGTGTAGACTCTTTGGTACAGTCCGCCTCTATTGACCTCTGGCTGGTTCCTGTCTCCCTGAGTCTCTAGCCAGACTGGTCTTCATGATGGATTTTGAGTGCACCAAGCACTGTTTTCATTAGGATTCTTAGCAAGTTCTCCTCTTTCCAGAAGCCTGTTTTTGTTGTTGTTGTTGTTGTGGTGGTGGTGGTGGTTTTGTTTTGTTGTTGTTTTTTTTTTGTTTGTTTGTTTTTTGTTTTTGTTTTTCGAGACAGGGTTTCTCTGTATAGCCCTGGCTGTCCTGGAACTCACTTTGTAGACCAGGCTGGCTTCCAACTCAGAAATCCGCCTGCCTCTGCCTCCCAAGTGCTGGGATTAAAGGCATGTGCCACCACACCCGGCCTGGTTTTTTTTTTTATATACTCATTGAACTAACCCTTCTCTGTCATTCTAATCTATTCACTTATCATCTCTTTAGCTAAAATAACCTCTGGTCACTCTAAATCCAGATAGTCTACCTTATATTTCTTCATGGCAGACTGTACCCCAATTTGTTTACTTGTGTATGTTCTGTTCCCCCATTCAAACTCCACAGAGACTGGAGCCTTCTCTCCCTGGTTCCTGTAATCTTTTGCATAGAGTAGATCTGGGTACACAACTTCTTTGATGGCTATGATCTTTGTCAAATAGACAATCACTGACTAATCTTTGTCTTCAAAGTGCTGCATCTATTGTTAGAATAACTTCAGACCCAGTTACTGGAAGTAGACACTCTCAATTTAGATTGGCTGTTTGTAAAGGCAGGATGAATGTCCCTGCCTCGGGTCTGGAAGCATTTTCTAGCTCAGAGAGTTTGGATAGTGGAATATTAGCATAGACTTCACTCATTGAATATTCCTATTTCAAAACCTAAAAGGTGTCCATGAGACTTCGAAGCACTTCAGACTTTGGGTTTTTGGAGGAGGCATGAGCAGCCCACACATCAGTTTGTTGCCTTACAGAAACTATTTTAGCTGCCCCCCCCCTTTTTAAACTTTCTCTCCATTCACTTTAAACTGGGTTTTCCTACACCTTCATAGGTCTCTTTACTGATCTTTCCAAGTCTCCAGTGCTTTCTTCTTTATGTCTATGGTGGAGTCTCTTTCCGATCTCCTAGTTCGGCCCTCAATGGCAGCCATGGAAGTTCGGTGATGAAGGTGCCCGCCGCCTTGCACTTCATCTCCCTCTGGTCACAGACTGACCTCCCGAGGCCAGGAGCAAAGCTATGCCCTAGAGTTCCATTCACTACCAGAGTCTACCTAGGACTCAACCTGATCATCACACCATTTTATGAAAATAGAATGGGCCCCAGATTGGAACCTGAGTGTGAAGGGGGGACCCTTACTCAGGAAACCATCCCTGACTTTACAATAGTTTTGCACTCTCAGGATCAGAGTCAGATTTCCCCAGGGTGGGTCTCACTGAGCAGAGTCACTGTGCCATCATGGCTGCTAGGGACCCTACAGAGCCACCCGTGGAAAGAAAGAAACATGAAGATAGAACTTAAACATCCCAGTAATGCTTCAAAACACCTCTCACTGGGTCACTTTTGCTCTCAGAAGCTCATGTGGTTTCAAATGAGAATAAGTGTAATGAATATCTCCCCAAATAGATTCAGTCACTTTTCACTAATTTTGATGCTGTAACAGCCCTGGTTTAGCAAAAATTAAAAAAGAAAGGCTAAGAAGGTTCTAATCCTGAGGCGCTTGTTCCGTGCTCAGACTGGTCCGCCGCTGCTTGTTTTCCAGCCAAAAAAAAACAACAACTTTAATCTTAGAAAAATATAAGTTCAGTGCAAATCAAGCATTTGTTTGATTTGAAAATCTGATTTTGGTTTACTCATTTGGCTTAAAATTAAGATGGAAAAACTATCATTTCTTTAATGTTCTTAAACACAAGCATGAAAATGAAACAAAAAATATGAAAACAAAAACAAAACTTGCACTGTAGCCTTCTAGAAGCTAACAGTGGCTTCTTTGTTTTCCAGATACTCCAGTAACCAGTGGTCACGCCACAGACTATTTGTTTGTTGGAAATATTGTTTACACGGTAAGTTTAGCACTGCTGAGCCATTCGTAAAGGGCACACGTGGGTTATACCTCCCCAGATATGCAACGCTTTCCACATTAGCATGAGTTACTCCATATCTTTATGGGCTGTGGATTCCTTGAAGTTCAGACTGATGGAGGAATACATGTGTCATACCGAACACCCCTCTCTCTAACTCTCTCCTCTCTCTCTCTTTCCACAGTACGTTGTGGTTACAGTTTGTTTGAAAGCTGGTTTGGAGACGACAGCCTGGACAAAAGTGAGTTTTCTTTGGAATTATTTCTCTCGCTGTTATAGATAGTTGTATGTGGTGACCTCCATTTAATTCTCGAAGAAACAGTGAATATTGTACAGTTGTCTTATTTCAAAATTTGCAAGTAAAAAAAATGGTTTTGATCTTTATAAAGGCCAATTTGGGATTCAGCCACACCTACTGCTTCATTTACTTGACTCTAAGCCTGGCTTAAAGCTATTGTCTGGGGACAGGGCAGGGGCGGTGGGGGGAGGGGCAGGGAGGCGGGAAAGGGAGAAGGAGAGGAGAGAGGAGAAGAGGAGAGAGAGAAAATGCAGATAGAAAAATCAGGAAGTGTAGCATTTACACATAAGTTTTGCACATGACTTTTCTCTGGCATTCCCATGTTGTCTCTTGTCCTCTGTCTGTGTCTTCAGATAAAGAGGGTACGCATACAGCTACACCATTTTTTTTTCTCCTAAAATTTTCATGATTAAGGAATCTTAATTTAGGTAGCTAACCCAGGCCTGCTTTTTCAGCATCCCATTTCCTATTTGGCTCTTTCTGAGACGGATTAACAACCAGCCCTTCCAGCACCTCCCTGCCACAGGGTAACTGGGCCTCACTTACCTCCTACTCTCATAAGCAAATGGGATGGCAGGCAAAGTCAGCCTGGAGCCCTGGGACCTGTTCAAGGATGGTGGCAGTGAGTCAGGGGGTGGGAACAGGGCCTTAGCCTGGAGTATTGCAGGAAGCTGTAGTGGGCACTGGGATGGGGAGGTGCTTGTTCAACAACAGAACCCAAAAGGCAGAGCTGGGTTGTGAAGAGAAAGGCCACAGATCGTATTAGGAGCACAAAAGAGAAAGACCAACAACTTAAAGGGGTATAAGATACCCATCTGGTCTCACAGAAGTGAAGGATAGAATTTAGGTTATTAGAGCACTGGGCGAGCCAGGGGTGCAGGGTATGTCAGGGTGGGAGTAGTCACTTCAATGTTCTGGAGGAAGTGGGCTAACTCTCCTGAGGACTCACTAATTGAAGACTCACCTTTCAACATACTGGAAGAGTTTTGAATGGTCCTCACATGGAGAAATTATGTGTTTTGTAAAGGTGGGTATGCTGGTTACCTGATCTGATCATTATACATTACGTACATGTATTGGAATGTCACACTGTACCTATAAATGTGAACACTTATATGTGGATATTTGAAACTCTATTAAATATAATATCTCAAGTTTTCAAAAGAGGTACTGTCTGTTCCAAGTTGTTTTTGAAATAGTCTCTGCAATAAGTAGAACAGATGTTGTCTCTAAATGATATCTAAGAATATTCTGTCTGTCTGCCCAGAGATGGCTGAATCCTTGTTTTATAAAGCAAACACTTGGGATAACCCAGGGGTAGGAGGATTATGGCATGGATTTTAGAGGGAGGTTGAGGCTCGAAGCACTTTCATCTTCAGGCTAGTTTAAGCCACTGATAATTTGAGTTCATCCTTAAAACTTCTAAGACAAGGAACAAGACAGACTTCTCCAGTCACTAAGACATCCTGGGTTTCTTCCCATCAAGAAAGGGCCTTGGATGTGGGATGAGGGGTGGCCAAGTCTTGGCTGGAGTGAGCCCCCTTCCAAGGCCAGCAGAGGGCCCTGTCTAAGCATTCGTTTCTTTCACAGTTCAGTCACCTGGCGGTATGGGGAAGCATGCTGATCTGGTTGGTGTTCTTCGGTGTCTATTCAACCATCTGGCCAACCATCCCCATCGCTCCTGACATGAAAGGGCAGGTCAGTACTGCGACCCATGTGTGTATCTCCATTGTGTTTGTGCACGTGTGAGAAAAGCGGCTTTCTGTGTCTTATGACTGTGAACTTCAGTAAAGGCTTCTGTAATCTGCTTGCATCAAAACTTACCAGGAGAGGAACCAAGTAAAACAGCTAGAAAAGGTGGTCTCATCCACAGAAGTGGTGTGAGAAATGTAAATACCATGAACGATTTCACCCTAAGTCCTCGGACTTACAGTGTGCCCACACACCTGTAGCTCTGTGCTGGTTGTCCGCAGCATTGTCTGTGGCCCTGGGAAGACAGGAGTGGGTTGGAAGCAGTCTTGAGCAAGGCTTGTGTTGATTACAAGTTCAGTATTAAGTATATAATTAACTGCTTAATTGATAACTGGTCACTTGTAAACCACCACCCTAATAACTCTAGTAACCAGATAATGTGCCAGAGTCTCTCTTTGTTCATCTCTTCAAGCCAACGAAAGACACTGAGATTAGAGCCCTTATGATTGTTTGAATTGTTTCTGATATTCTGGTTTTACATTATTATGCCCAATTGCCTAACACTGAGCCACTAACAATGACCAATGAGGTCATAGAAGGCAACTGTGTGTCGATGTCTTTTATCCGAGGATTCAAGGGAAGCTAAGAGGGGTTTGGTAGCACAGCTCACCTCCTGGGGCAAAGGCAGGTAGAGCATAAAACTACATGCTACAATATTACTCTATCACATCAGGTACACGGGAAAGGAGTTGGGTACGTCCTAAAGCACCAAACTTAAGTTCACAAGTGAGACCATGTAAGCCCACCCCATAAACCCAGGCTGCCTTTCACATAATCAGAATCTTCTGGAATGGCCACAGAAGGAGGCCCCAAGCCCTAGTCGTTCGGAGCTCTATGAAGTCTCACTAGCAAGGCTCATCCCTCTTTGTGAAATGAAGCGCCATTGTGTTACCACTTTAGGTCCATTCTCTACACTCTGTGTTTCCTTCTAAGAAACCCACTGTCCAGCTCTGCCTTGGTATTTCTCTAGATCCCAACAAACATATACAACCATAGGTCTCAATCATCTGTGAGACTGTCATAGTCTTGCTTAGTCACGCTGGTCTAGCTTCCCAAGTTGTAGGATGCTTACAACTGGAAGCAGAGCGGGGAAGAGATTAACTTAGGATCAGGATATGTCAGTCCCGACCAGTGGCTCTGTCTGCCTCATTCTACAGAAATGAACACAGAGCCCTGGGTCTACCTAAGTCTAGATACATGTGCAAGAGCTTTTGTTCATGTGACAGCCCAGGGCTGTTATCACTTATCTTTTACATAAGTCAGCCACCCAGTACCCCCGAGTGCCCTGGTCTGCCTCAAATGTGAGAATCAAGCATGCTGGCCCTGCTCTGCAGCAGTGGGCTTGCAGGATATGTCCCCATCCCCCAGCCTCTATCACATCTCTATAAGGAAAGGAATCAAACGGCACACAAGTGTCTAAATTAGAGGAGAGCCACAGCTGACAAGATGGAGTTGGTGGGCTCCTACTGACAAACTGTCCCTTTATAAATGCCTCCTCTCCTTTTTAAATGCCTGCTCTTAGCAAGCCTTACTCCGTGTACACTCACTTTAGTAACTACAATTCTAAAGTGGAGAACTGGGCCATTTGCCAGTCCTCATTCCCGTAACATGGCTGACTTTCAAGCTGTGGAGGGGCTGAGTTCATCGTGGAGCTGTTAGGGTGCTCACAGCTCCCTTGAGCAAGGCCAAAGGTCATGTGTGTCATATGCTGGATGACAACAGTTCAGTCAACAAATGACAACATACATTTATGGACAGTCCCATGATATCCTATAGCCCAGTGACATCATATCATAGCCATCTTGGTGTGTGTAAATATTCTCCATGGGAAAGGAGGAAATCACCATAGGATTCGTTTCCCAGATGTCCCTTTCATTAAGAGATGCATGGCCATGGCTGCAGTGAGCTGTTCCCACCCACAAGGAGTCAAGAAGAGCTCCTATTCAATTAAAGCACCCAGCACTTTTGTATAAAGACTTTATATTTTACTTAAACAGTGGCATTTTCTTCCTTTCTGTTCCTTGGTTTCAGCAGGAAGCAAATGGGTCAGTTTGAAACAGCGTAACTAGGTAAGACTAAGGTTTCTGTTTGGTGTCAAGGGAAAGGACTGATACAGTTTCCATCAACAATCTGCTTAACATCTATGGTCTTCTTCTGGGGTAGAATCCACATGAGGAAGAGTGTGAGAGTTCAGAGCATGGCTTCCATGCTATGGCCTGAAACAGCATCTCACCTGCTATCTGATTCCGGAATCTCTTGATTCCCTGAGAAGTATCAAGGACTGGGTATGGTACTAAACAATCACACGTATAGAAAGAGCTCCTGGGACTAGCCCGACATACCAGATGAAGCCTGAGAAAGTCTCTCTCCAGTAATAGGAGGAACTAAAGAGAGAGTAGCTGGATTCAGGCTGACCAGAGGAGGAAGGCTCCCAAGGGGGACTATTGCAAGCATGCCCAAGCTACTCTATGGGTAAGAAGCATCCTAGGAAAAGGATGTTTGTAGAAATTAATATTTGAAGAATGCATCGGGAGGTGGAGGCACACGCCTTTAATCCCAGCAGTCCTGGGGAAGAAGCAGGTGGATCTCTGAGCTCAAGGCCAGCCTGCCCTACATAGTTGAGTTCCAGGACAACCAGGACTACACAGGGAAACCCTGTCTCAAAAAAAAAAAAAATATTAAGAATGTTTGCAGTGATTTTCATAAACGATTCTTTGTAGTTGACTACACAGTGGGGTTTTGGCAAATGAGCATAATTCTTTGAAGCTTTAAGAATTAAAGTAGTATCTAATAATGGCAAATGTTACCCTTCCCCCACCCCAACCCAGAGCCAGAGACAGATGCAGCAGCAAGCAGTCTGTCTATTCATAGCATCTTAAGCCATTGAAAAGATACATTGTTTCTACTGAGATTTTTTTTTCCCCACCAATGTGATTAAGTATTTCTTTGTCTAGTCTATTCCATTCGATTCCGAGTTTTTCTCAAGGGGTTGAAGGCAGGTCTTCCCTTGCGGGCACAGGGAAGGAAGAGTATAGAATGAAAGCTCTTTCCCACTGTCAGAGGTTCATCTTCCCTGTGGCACCTTGTGATGCGACACGAAAGCCCAGCAGCCACCCAGGAAGTCCCAGTGAACATCTGTGAAGTCAAAGAAGCTAGCTGAGGACTCATTCTAAAGACACAGCATTCCAAGGACTTTCAGGAATTCTTCACTTTTCAAGAAGCACACTTAGTTTTTATAGTAAATTAAGAACTTGGCTTGTGTCTATCATGGTGAATGGCGTGGCCCTGGGCTTGGGAGGATCAATGAAAATGGTTTTCCCAGGGTGCCATAACGGTGCAGTAGAAATTTCTCCATCACAGCTTAAATACTCTAAAGGAGAACACGGCTAAGCTCCTTAGCTTACCTCCATGTACCCAAAGTCCCCTGCTGGTGTGGGGCTTCCAGGGAAACTGGGAAGCTAGGATGTACTGGGTTTGGATTTTCTTCAAGCAGTTCCCAGGGCTTCTGACTTGAGGGCTGTGTGAAGGGAGGCACCAGGCTTAACCTTTGCTCTGAAGTCAGGAGACAGAGACCCTGCCGCAGTCAGAGCCACTTCACCCTGGGCACATCTCTTGACTTTCGGTGACTTCTTAATAAGCAAAGTCAGAATAAGGTCATCCATGATAATCGCTCTGGAGATAGCCTATGGGAAGTCAAGAACACACGTGTTCTCCTTTCCTGGAAGGGCAAATGGGTCTTGAATCTTCCTGCACAGAAATATTACAATTTAAAACCCCAATGTGTTTGGGCAAGGAATTTTAGAAATTCTAAGTGAATTTTTCTCAGTAATGGCTGTTGACTGCTTGCATTAAACTCATCCAGGTTTCCTGTTATTAAATGACAGTCCCTCAAGATAATATGTGCATATAATTATACATAGACACACACGCAGAGAAAGAGAGACAGACAGACAGACAGACAGACAGAGACAGTCAAGTATCTAGGTGTACAAGCTGAGTTTAAAGATCACTACTCTAAAATATCCCATTGTAGCGTCTTAGCTCCTGCCAGATGCTTAAGAGATGGCAAACCACTGAGAAACCCGCATTTGATCAAATTCTCATGGGCAGGAATTGTGTGAGATGTACCAGGTAGTCCCACAAGGCAGTTCAGCTTTCTAAAAAGGGAATTGTACCAAAGACATTACGTGGCTTGCCATGGAAAAATACTCCTCACCAACTTTTTCCCCCTTTAAAGTTCATTTCATTGCTAATAAAAGAAGAGGGAAAGCCATCTCACTTCAAAGCTTACAAACTGCTAACTCTGACTTCAGTGCCAAACACCAGGCCCCTGCCAGTTACTGGAATGGAGCAGGTTTTTTTTTTCTCCCCTAAATATGGGAATGGATGTGTTTGTGAGCTTTCCAAACATACTTGGGAATAGAGAGCACACCCACGGGGCTGTGTGCAAGCAGAGAGAGGGACGGTGCAGGCATGCCGGATTGATGTCATTGAGTTAGAGTGACCTGCGGCTCTTGTTCCCCAGGACATTGTCTCCCTGGAATGTTTTGCCCATTTGATTTCAGTCTGGGCAGCCACTGAGCTTGTTTGCAGGTTGCGTGTGCACCAGCAGGTAAGCTGAGAAGGCATGCCGACCACCTTGCCCAGCTGCAATCCTAAAGTCTCTCCTAAGGACCAGGGTGGCCAGATGGGCATTGTCCTCCAGTTAATGTCCCTAGTACGGTAGAGAGTCATCCACCCGCCTTCCTTTTTCCAAGGTGTTTTCACAGTGTGTGACTTCTTCCAGGCACAGCCTTTGGGAGTTGTGTCTTCCCCTGGCTACAAGGGAGTGCTTAGCTCCCCTGCAATAGGAACCTGCTCAGAAGCTCAAAGGAGTCATTTGCTCCCTCAAGAAGTCGGTCAAGAGCCGACTCTTCAGAATACCGTGGATGCACCTGTGGACCTGAATTCCAACAGTTCCTCAAACACTAACATAGACCCAGTTTCCCAGTCCGTGGCACTAGCCACAGGTCTTTAGGTCACTGGAAGTATGTCCTTGAATGGACAATGGATTTCCAGCCCTTCTGCCTTCTTTTGCTTCCTCCAAGTAGGGAATGATTTTGCTCTGTGTGTGTGTGTGTGTGTGTGTGTGTGTGTGTGTGTGTGTGTGTGTGTGTGTGTATGTAGTGGGAGGCCGTGTGAACATGCTTCTAGTACTTGCTAGCCGCAGTGACGGAAGCTCATCCCGTATCCTACCTACTTCTCGGCAGAACTTCAGAAGCATCAGCGTTGGTGTGATAATGAGCCGTGTCCGTCGGCTTCCATCACCGGCTTCCTGCTCAGTATGGATTCTGTCTGTGACTGTGGGACCTGAACTAAATTCACCTGAAACTTGAGACATTGTTTATATTGTCCGTGCTTGTGGTACTTCTGAGCTTCCATTTTTGCCAGGTGTGCAGAGTCAAAGGTATATAGAAAGACATTGCGTACCTGGGGGTTAATGGAGAAACTAGAGAGGTGATGCATGTGAATAACAGAAGTGCTCACTCTGCAATCATTGACTGTCAGACAAAGCGCCGTTGCTCTTTTCTGGTGGGTTGGCGCCAGGACCTCTCATACTCTCCCTGTCTCTCTGCTTCCTCACACTGGCAGTACCAGAGAGTACCACCATGCTCAATCTTACCTTTTTTAGGTTCTGGGGATCATACTCAGGTCTCTTTGCTAGTGCAGCAAGCACTTTTACTAAATGAGCCATCCCCCCAAGACCCTGTCCACACTTTCCTAATTCATCTTCGTCTTATGTTTAAATGTACAGCATGCATACGTAGAGGTTTGACTGTGTACATTTCACATAGATACTCTATTGTGTGATTACATACATAGTGAGTGAAGCAGTTCGTTCATGAATCTGCAGCTGTCTGGAGAGACTGAGGCTTAGAGAATCTGTGGCCAGACAGAGAAAGCATCCGGCTTTGACCCTTGGATTCTGCATGTATATGCACCTATATACATAAGGCACACACATTCCAGAGATTCCTACAAGTTCCTTAGACTTCAGAGTCTGAACCACTATCCTCTGTTCCTGCAAATTGCAGCAAGGATGATGATAAAGCAGGTATCTACTAAATGTCAGCTAATTCACCTTAAAGTGTTTCACTACATTTTATCAAAGTGACCTGCCCTACATTGAGATGGAGTCTTAAATGCACGGATGTGAAGTTTCAGGCAACAGACTTTTTTTGGAAGATGTAATAGAAAGCACCAGATTTGGGGGACCAGATCTCCCCTCCACCAATGCACAGTTCTCTCCCTTTGGACAATTTTTTTTTTAATTTTGTCCTCTCCTTCAAGGGGGCTGTGTGTCAGAAGTCCGGTGGCTTTGATTGTTCAGTTAAAAGTTTTGTGGTGGCACCTGCCATTTGTCATTTGTTTGTGCTAATTGTTAAATATCTGTTGGCAGATTAAAGTGCATGTTACATGGTGATTTTGTCTGTAATATGTATGCATGTGGTCACAGAGTCTGATTTATGTCATTTGGGACTTCTCCTTTCACATAGTATGTGGAAATGTGGTTTTGGTGACAGTCGTGTTCACATTGCACAAAGAGGCCTACTTGTCTCATGTCTACAGAGGGCAGGACCCCTGTCTGGTATCAGGTGACCCCTGTATCAATTCCCCCTCCCAGAGCTGGTGGGAGTCAAAGGGAAAAGTGGTTATTGAGAAAGGCCACCAAGCCAAGAAAACATGACCAGGAAAGGGGAGATGAGAAAAGGGAGTTGAAATGGAGGTATAAACTAACATTTAACCATAGCCAGGACGTAGCTGATTAATATAGATTTCAGAAAGCTTTTGTATCGACCGACCCCAGAGTTAGTGAAGGACCAATTCAGTGAACAAACTGCTGAGATTTCAAAGGGCCTGGCATAGCTAAGGTAATAAATTTAAGTATGGAGTTGCGGAGTTGTGAAGAGGTTTGGGCAGAGAAAATGTCAGGCAAGGACTTTAGTAGCATCTGGCTTCCAGTAAATCATGGAGGTGATTTCATGGGTGAAGTGAGTTTCCTGGGGAATGGCTCCTCAGAGGATGAGGGGGCAGGGAGCTCCAGGTGACTGGCTGCTCAGAGCAGTTTGAAAGCAGTGAGTGGATCCGGCATCCCTGCTGAGGAGCTGCTGGATTCTAGGGATTCTGGGGGCCATGTTCACTAATGTGGCAAGAAAAGAAAGCACCTAACGTTTGGAATTCTGTCCCCAACACTCCACCTTGATTAAAGGGAAGAAAAGCAGTGGGCACCATGGTCAAGAACACGGTTGAACAAGAAGATGCAGGAGTGGGAAGGGCAGAGGTGGAGGACCAGGAGCACGTGTGATGGAGAAGGCCAGGTGGGGGAGAGACCTAGAGAGGCCTAGACTCAGTGATGAGCTTGGTGGGAAACTTTACCAGGTCTGGTAAGGAAAGAAAGAATGACCATGAAAAAAATATCCTGTGACTAAGTCTGGACTTCTCCCTTTCGTGATGAATGTGGGTAATGATGAAATTAATTCTAGAAACAAAAGAGAGCGTGAACATTTTTGTGAGCTGTCTTTCAGACTGCTAGATTGTTTTAAAAGGTTCCTTAGAAAGTCATACCCTGTGGGTTTCTTCTTTTATTTTATTTTTTTATTTACTGTCCAAAGACAATCACATATTACATTAGAGTGTTATAAGACTTCCATGTGACATAAAGTTAATGATCATAACTTTGACGTGAGCATGATTCAAAAAAATAATGTTGCCAAATAGATTTTGATTCGGTGGTTGTCTGTTGTTTCATGTTTTTACCGTGCTGCTGACGGTAGTCAGGGACCTGCACAAGCTACAAGGAAGCTATGTAGCTCAGGCTGGCCACCAGCTCATAAACCTCTTACTTCAACCTCCCAAGTGCTAGGCTGGCCAGAGTGTGCCACTGTGGCAACAATGGCTTTGTTTTTAATACAAAGCAAAAATCAAGATGCAACTATAGTTAACAAAGTTTTCTCGGATGGACTTATCATTGTTTAAAAAGTTATCCTGCCAGGTGTGGTGGCACACGCCTTTAATCCCAGCACTCGGGAGGCAGAGGCAGGCGGATTTCTTAGATCGAGGCCAGCCTGGTCTACACAACGTGAGTTCCAGGACAGCCAGGGCTATACAGAGAAACCCTATCTCGAAAAACAAAAATAAAAAATAAAAAAATAAAAAGTTATCCTACTCCATGTTCAGATAAATTTATTAGAGTAATATTCTCTTTCCCAGCCTGAAAGTGATTTAATTTTATGTAGTTCTGGCTTGGGCCATCTTGGTAAGAATGCCATCTACCAGATGCCGTTTTAGTCTTCTTTCTCTTTATTAAGAAAAGTAATTCCTCTTTATTCCCCTGTGTCCTTATGTAACTTCCTAAGTTAGGAGTACTGTTCTTAAAACTTATTCTTTGTGTCCATATGTTCAACAAGGCCTACCTTTTTAGTCTTTAAAATTCTGAGATAAGTTTTAGCCTTTGGAGATCTCTCAGGTGGTAATGGTGCATGTTGTATACGCATAAGGATATGAGTCCAGTCCTCAGAGCACAGAGGAAAAAAAAATCCCTGTGCAACAACGAGTGGCTATATTCCCAACACTAGAAACACAGAATCAGGTGGCTTCCTGGAGCTCAGTGACCAGACGGTCGAGTGAATCAGTGAACACCAGGTTTGGTGAGATGATAAAAGTCTCAGAGTAGAAGGTAGAGAGCAATTGAGAAAGCATCCAGCTTTGACCCTTGGATTCTGCATGCATATGCACCTATATACATAAGGCACACACATAAGCGCATACACACACACACACATCTATGAGAGTAAAATTAGTTTCTAAAACTTGAAACTCCTGAGTCTTAAACTTCTTAAACTTCTAGGAGATAAGACATCTGAAGAGAAATTTTGGTTTGTGAATTCTCCATGTATGTCTCTCTCTCGGTTTTCCGTGGCCTTGACTGTGCATCTGTGATGCTTATAGTCTCCATCTGTAAGGTTAGTCCTCACTAGTCCTGTCCTGGCACCTCCACCCCTCCTCCACCTCTGCTGCTCTGTGTAGCAAGGTACTTTTGAGATCTTTGTGGCAACTTAAGTTTCAGTCTTAGGTCACACTTCCACTCTGCTCCAGCTTTGTCTTACAACAGAGCCTTCTCAAGCAGTTGGTACCAAAAATCCTTATCACGTGACTTTGGGAGCCATTTTCTAAGTCCCTAAGCCTCCAGGCTGCTGGAAGAAACTAGTTCTGCTCATTAAGGACTCATTAAGGACGTTACTTATGCAACTGCTGACAAAGGGGGAAAGTTCCTCTTCTAATGATTTCCTAACAGAGCTTCTATTGTATGCTGAGAGACCTAGAGTGTGAAAGGCCACTCTTAGAAGGTCGCAGGGGAAAGTTACCAACTTGCTAAGTGGGTTAAAGAGGAAGCGCTAACAGTTTAACCACTTGCTTTCACTAGTCCAAAAAAGGGGTCACTGCTATCCCCTAGAATAGGACCTTAGAGATGGCCTCCACAGAAACAGGGAGGACAAGAAGGACCTGGAAGAGGAGATAAGTCATCAGAGCCCTCATCCGTCACCACCATTCCTGATAAGATCTGTTGTATAGTTTATATGAAAAGTACTACTGGTGACTTATGCTATGGGGTAATAGCCATATGCTGAATTAAAATAATTTAGGGTAATTTAATGTCAATCCTACATGCAAATGGCTTCCTGGTCCCTCAGACCCTAAACACCCCAAAGCTAAGCTTCTGCTTCTCCTTATATTCCTCTCTGCTCGGCACCATCCTCCCCCATCATACTTGCTTAAGGCCCTTAGCTACCTTTCCACTTCTCCCCTACCACCCTCATCGGAGCAGGCTGTGCTGCCTCTTGCCAGAGCATTTATGGCAACGCGATTTCCACCACACACGGGTGTCTACAGGAAGTGTCAACGAAGAAGCTGTTGAGTTTGCGTTTGCCACTGAGGACAGTGACTGCTGTTGACATCTGAGCCTGGACTTGGAATACTGCATTCTGTGTGGTTTGTATTTTTTGGGTTTTTTTTGTTGTTTTTTGTTTTTTTTAAAAGTCTATCTGAAAACGGAAATTCACGCCAGCATTTCTCTTACAAGAAATTCTTCATCGGGGTGGTACCAAGTAGAAGTTACTAAAAGACAGCCAGATGCTCTGCTGGTTTGACTTGGGGCTTCACCTAAACAGGCTAAAACTTCATTAGCCATCACAGTCAGAATCCTTAAGTGTAGGAAACACCAACAAACCTCAGCAAAATGGCTTTGATCTAAAAAAACAGAAAAAGGAAACAAAGAATATATATCCGCCCAAATGACATCTGAAAAGGCTAAATGGAGAACCAGTTTTAAAAAGCTGGAGGGAGTCAGCTGGGGTAATAACAACTATAATCCCAGAGCTCGGGAAACTGAGGCAAGAGGGGTAGAAATTTCAGGGCAGCCTGGGCTTCATAGTAAAACCCTGTTGCAAATTAATAAGGGAGAAAATTAATAAGGGAGTGATAAGGAAGAGGTAGCTTCCAGAGAGAGAGAGAGGCCTTGTGGCCTGGGGTGCCCATGGGGCAGAGGGATGAAGATAACCAGATAATCTGAAAGTCAAATTTAACTACATGCATAACAATTCATAACCTGTCAGTATCTAAAGCAATTTGAAAATAATCTTTATTTTTTACTCCAAGGAAATTCAGCAGCTAACCCATAGTACTGCCTCTTGGCAAACTTGCGTTTCATAAACTGGCCAAATCTCCCATCCTATTAAAACATGTATCTTTTCCCCCTCAAGATGCTTTCAGGCCAGGAACAACCAAAAAGGAAGTGGGAGGGGAAAGGACTGCAGCACCCTCTCATCACATGGATGGAAATAGTAGCACCTTCAATTTGAGCAAATAAATTACTAGCACTATAGGAAGTTCCCGAGCCATCATCCTTGCGGGGAGGCCTTTCTGGGTGCTGGAGGATTGCAGATACATTTGGTGTTGGCTGCATGGTTTAGGTTCTTTCTAGAACATGTTTAGGTCCACTCCTATTCATCTGCTGTAAGACTCTGCAGTGAAGAAATGGGCCCGTGAGGTACCCTTTATGTTTCTCGGTGTTTCTGCTAAGGACAAAATGATCGCCTATCTTTCCCTGCCCCAAACGAATCAGCAGAACTTAATCTTTCCAACAGAAGCAGCCAACTTTCCCAGCAAAGGAATCTGCAGCCTTTGTGGTTTGGGTAAAAAGGTGGTTCGTTTTACTGGGACCTTGATGAAATATGTTTTATGATAAATTCAATCTTTCCTCAAAAAAAAAAAAAAATCCCCAAATCTACTTCTCTGGGCAGAATGCAACATGAAAACAGTTTCTATTAAAGCAGCCAACTGCTGACTCTGTGTGGACCTAGGCAAATAGTCTTGGGTCCAAGGTTAGGAGTTTTATTGCTGGAGGTACTACGTGTGTCTGTACTCTGAAAGAGCAAAGTCCAACACATTGGCGCGGGTTTCCCTTTTAACTCACTTTTTTCTTTGTTTATTTTAGAAGGAATCCCCCACCCCCACCCCTTCCCCTTTCTAATCCCTTTCTACACTTGGTAGAATGTGGACGGAAGGGTCGCTGCCAGGAACAAGTAGCAGAGGAATAGAGTGTGTCAATACCCGGGACAACCGCTGGCTTCGTCACACAGACTGCAGACAGGGTTACTTGAGCCCTGAATTTGGCATAGCACACAGGAAATTCCTCGTTGGTCTGCCCAGGGCAATAAACAGACCTCCTGCATCTAACCACATCCACACTGAAGTTTCTCATGTGGGGTTCCTTTAGCTTTCTGTGTAAAAGTTAAGGGTCCCAGCATTCCCGTTCCATGCTCCCTGTAGCCCCTCAGCTTTGGAATTTGTGTTTAGGAGTAGATGTGGCTTGTGGCTTGTGGTTTGGCATTTCTCTGTTCCATAGGCCGTCGATAAAGGTAGATGGGGGTAAACACATCACCTGTAGGGAGGGGTAGAGCTGATGCTGATGTTCATTTGGTCTTCTAGACCAGGGGTTCCTCTCCCACCCACTCCAGATTAGAAATTGTCGGAGTAAGAAAGCAGTTCCATCTGTGAACACTCAACCGCTTCTCCCCCGTTGTTCTACCCTAAGCAATACAGCACAGCATATATTTATGTAGCATTTGTGTTCCATTAGGAACTTGAAGTCACCTACACTGACCTGAATAAACCAAAGGATGTGGGTGGGTTCCATGGAAATCACATGGCCTACTTTCTGGGCAGCACAGCCTGCCTGAGCCCGCTTCAGGAAGGCCACCAGGGAAAGTGTGAGGAGCAGAGAAAGAAAGAGTGAGCAGGGGGGAGGACATCACATGTCTGAATCAAATTATGCTCATTAATTGAATTTGCGTCAGGAATGTGTGTAAATAAACGCTGGCAGCTGCAGAGCTGTGTGTCCTGCAGGGTGCAGGCGGGACGCAGGGCTAGAGGACAGGGGAGCCTGATGCTTCTGCGGATGCTGCTGCCCACCACGGGATGGTATTATCATTATCGCGTTAGGGGGCTTCAAATGCTGAGCCACTTACTGAGCCAAGTGGAACCAGAGAGGCCGCCCTCCTGCCCATAAAATCTTCATTACTTGAAGAGATTAAGCTTCCACGACTGCCCTTTCCTCTGGGGAGGAGGGGAATCGCCAGAGATCCGAGTTCCTGGGTTAATGAACATAGGACAGTGCCTTGCCGTCCCCGACCTGGCACCATTTCCAGACAGACAACCTGTTCACAGCCATGCTCCCAGGCACCAATTCAGGAGAAAATAGGCTGAGAACATTGAATTCTGTCAGCGGAGGGCAAGCCCAGAGTGTCTTGAAAGTGAAACATTCAGATAGGTCTGATTTGAGGCAGTTCTCCTTCACAGACTTCTTTGGGATGTTGCCGATCATCACCATCTAACACTTAAGGAGCCCCATGTGGCATCCTGAGAAAAGATGGCTCTTGCCGTCCTGAGACTTTCAGATGTTCCGCAAATACTGTTTACTGTAAAGATTTAACTGTTTCCCAACATAATTAGCCATAGATCCTTTGTGCCTCCACACTGATAGGGTGGCAAATGAAAAGTCGGCTGCTGCGTCTTTTAAGGAGTCTGGAATTTCTTGGTGCCTGGGAGCAGGGTGGGGGGTCGTCAGCAGGATGATGATAATGATGATGATGGTGGTGACGATGGTGGTGGTGGCGGCAATGATGGCCGCAGTGGTGGCTAGCCAGAGGTACAGTTTACTGTGTGCTTCATATATTTAATCTGCACCTTAATTTCCATTCCATGTAAGAAATTATATTGTGAAAATGAAGGCACATATTCATGGTCATGAAACCTGAAGAGGAGCTGGGATTTGCCTTCTGACATGCTTCAGGACCCTAACAGCTGGCTGCCGTCCCCAGCAATATCTCCTCTTTGGGGCACTACAGATAGGCCTGCCCACTCCTCTTGCCTCACCCCTCCTGTGCACCAGTGCCAACAGCGTCGTTTCATTATGGAAAACTGATTTAACGAATATCAGTGTGTTCACTACAGGATGGCAGCATAATAAGGGATTATAGATGAGGTCAAGCAGAGATGAGCCCCACTCGGTGAGCAGCAAGTTAGCCCTCCCAAGTTCTGGCAGGCCAGTTTCTCCGTCTCTGTGCACTGCGCTGGTGCTCTGAAGACTGGTGCTTGTCACGTGGCTGCCTCCCAGCCTCTTCAGAAGACTTGAAAACCATCCTCTGTGGGTGTGTCTCCAGGCAGAGCTAAAGAAATGCCAGCACTGGGCTTCTGAACACCATGGAAGGCAGAGCAGCACCAAGCCCTGGTTCTCTGAGCACTCGCTAGTGGGCCTTCTTTGGTAGATGTACTGCTTGTGGTTTAGGAGAGCGCACACGAGGCCTCGCTGAGGACAACGGGAGGCAGAGTGAGGCTCTCCCTCCCTCCCTCCCCTCCTGGGTGCGGGAAGTAGAACCCGTGGCCTTGTAGACATTAGATACCTACCTCTCCACCAAGTCACAGCCCCAGCCCATGTCAGGCTAGCTTCTGGGTCCTTTCTCCCATTTTACATAGGTTTCTCTCTTTGTAAGAAGGGGAGACCCTGGGTCCATGGGATGAGACTGTGGCTCTTTCTGGCGCATCCACCCAGCCTGTGCTCAATCGTGGTCTCTTGTGAGGACACCCTGGGAGAATGGTTAGTGAGGGGGCACAGACCTTTCCCTTTTGCCTTGCACAAGAGTCTAACCTTAGGAGGGCTGGTGGCCTTCGGTAGCCAGAACAAGCAGAAGTTGGATCCAACTCTGCCTTCTCCATCAGAGTGACAGCCGAAGGAGTTCATTTTGCATTATCAGTAGTGGTGTGTGTGTGTGTGTGTGTGTGTGTGTGTGTGTGTGTGATTATGTTGTGTATATAGGTGCATATGCACGAAGAGTCCAAGGTTCAAGGTTAAGTGTCTTCTCAATTGTTCTCCAGCAATTTTAAGACATGACATTTCACCAAACATGGCACTTACTGGTTCGGCTAGGCTGGCCGGTCAGCGAGCTCCAAGGAGCCTCCTCTCGCTGTGTCCCAGCATTGGGAATACAGCTACTCATTGTTGTTCTGGGATTTTTCTCTAACCTATGATCGCTCTTCTCTCTTTATTTACCTCTTTTGTCTTCTGCTTTATGTCTGCCCCTATCACTCTCTCCTATCCTCCCATGCACAGGGACTGACATAATCCTTCAGAGGTGGCCAAGAAGACTATAACTGTGTAAGGAATGTGGTCTCCCCTCCCCAGCACAAGGATAGCAGTCACCACAGCTTGAGTGGAATCTGTCCTGAGCCAGGGAGACCTCTGCAGCGCCCTGTTCCTGACTATGACATTTTCTTCCTATTAAGTCTATAGTCGTGTTTATCCTAGAATTAAACAATCACAGCCCAAGATGAGAGAAATCCGATCGGAGCTTGGTATTTGTGGAGCAAAGGCATTTATCTCCATTTAAAATTGGTCTTTTCACAGCCATGGGGGGTTGTTTTCATCCATTGTGCCTTAATGATGTCTTTATTTACCTAGCCTGAAACAATTCCCCCTGGCCCTGGGTAATCCAATATAAACTCATGATGCCCAAGATTCCTAAGCCAGGAAGGACTTTTTAAAGACAATCAGGGGAGACTCCCAGCTTAAACTTCCACTAAGGAATGAAGGAAAGTCTACCAGAGGGGAGGCAGGAGAGCAGCTGTCTGAGCAGGAACCTTCTGGTTGGAAAGCTGCCCTTTGGGCTGCCCACGCTCTCCAGCCGCCCACACTCAATGGTCCTGGTGCACTTGGTCAGAGGAAGGTGGGTTCTTTGCCCCTAGATAGTATACTCATTAACTCTGGCATTGGTGGGCAACAATATGGCAACTCTTAGGTAAGGTGTATGTTTTTATGTATCTGTCACTATCACAAATGGCAGTAAGTTATCTACATTCCCTGTGAGATTATCGATCCCCTTACATATATCCCCGAAGTTAGATCGTGAGGTTAGTGGTGGTAGGGTAAAGTATCCATTGCTGGCATCAGGTTGTACATCTAGGTTATCTTTTATTCTGAAAGATTCTCAGCATGGAAATGGTGGCACATGGCTCTCCCTGGGTTAGATGGCATGCATTCAGTGTGCCTTTCTAATTGGAAGAGAGTTGTATGTCTCCGATTTCTACAAACTGCCAAATGGTAGGTACTTTCCCAGCTGGCCGTACTTTTTTGAGCTACATCTGTGTGCACAGTCTGAGCTTTGTAAACAGCTCACTGAACACCACTGCTAGTGTACCACTCTCAAAAGATATTGGACATTGACAGCTAGGTAGGGCCTTGGTCTGACAGGGCTAGGACTGAGAGACTTTAGCCTAGACAGGGTAGAGTGTCTTCCCAGGCCAACCCACAGAAATCCTCTTGTAATGACAGTCCTGTGTCTCTCAATGCCATAAGAAGCTATGGATGGGTGGGGCGTGGGGAGGGTGACATAGGAAAATGTCCACAGCTCTAGGCCTCTGAGGGGGATCATCAGAGACCTGCTACTCTGTGGGAAATGGTGAACAATGCATGCGGAGGCTGCCAGCCCTGGCCTTTTATTAATCTGTGGTATTGCAGGTTGTTCATTATTGAATCAAGTTTACAAGGAAAGGGGCAAACAGCCCGAGCACATTGACAACAGCTGGCAGCCACAGACTCGGAACACATTTCCTTACTTACAGAAGGCAGCCATCCACAACGTCTGAGCTTTCCATACAAGTATCAGTGCCGTACACTTACCTGTAGAAAGCCCCCACAGGAGCAAAACAAAGCTACAGTGTTAGAGTCAGGAGTAGGGCTGGGCTGGGGTAGGCAGGGGTGAGCAAGGAATGGGAAGGGAGCACGGAAGCTTCTAAAACAGTTCCTGGAGGTTTTGATCTGAACGTTTTGCCCACCGTATGCATTTCATCAAACGTGCAAAATCATCTGAGATGCGCATGTGTGGTTTTATATAATGATAAAAGTTTACATTAAATTTTGCTGTGATTCCTCAGTCAACCGTGAATAATAATTGATTCCTATAAGAGGAGGAAGGCGTTGGATACTTTCAGCAGGAATCACCTGGGAGCACGGCTTCCTTCGCCCCCACCCACACCCAGAGCACTTCACCTTTCTCATAACTCCTCTCAGGAAGTTTTGCTTTGTCTATTAAGAGTCCCCAGTATTGTTTTCCAGCAAGCACATAGAATCCAGTGAAATACTTTGGAAGAAATGTTTCTTTGGACATTTTTCTGCAATGAGTAGTATTTCAGAACAGTGTTTCGACATCCTGACATGGAAACTGCCACTACTGGAGTCCTATTGAAGGTCGCAGAGGTAGATGGCACCGGCCACTAGGAGTGAGGACTCCTCCATGCTGATTTCCATAATGGAATCATAATGTGGAATTTCCACATTCCCACCAGCTCAAAATGCATTATACATTTGCACGAAATGGCCTCAACGAACAACTATGATAATTAAAAATATATAAAGGTTGAGTAAAGAAGGTTGGGACATGACTTAATGGTAAAACGTGGGTCGATAGAACATGAGGCCCTGGGTTCAATCTCTTAACACTCATCCACAAATGTGGTCAAAGAGACAGAAAAGGCCAGGACGCAGGGACCCCATGTATGGACTAACAGAATTTATAAGGTGGGTAAAAACCTGCTCACCAATGGTAGCACAGCTTAGCCACGACACGTCAGTCACATTACAAAGTGGACTATAAGCTCATTTGAACTCATTTTTCCAGTATAAAAGCAAAAGTGGTGTGGCCTTGCTATGAAACTACCCACCTGGAGTGTTTAGTTTACAGTCACCCCAAGTTCTTCTACTCACGGACTTTATCCTAAAAGTAGCCAAACATTTGTGCAAACTCTTCACATTGGCTGAGAGAATTCCCTCTGAATCAAGTCTACAGATTGAACTGGATTTCCATGTACGTTAAGTTGATGTGGAAATTCTGTCTTGGAAGCCTGCCTTCTGGAGAATTCTTTGCCTTGATATGGCGTGTGTGGGGCTGTGAGCATGGAGGTGCGCATGCACGTGTGGATGCTCCTACGCATGCGCGTGAAGGCCGGCATTTGCACTGAGTGCCTTCCTCGGTAGCTTTCCACCTTGTGTTTTGAGACAGGGTCTCTTCACTGGCTGATTCAGCTGCCAGTGGTTCTCAGCCTGTGGCTTCTGCTCTAATAGGGGTCTCATATCAGATATCCTGGATATCAGATATTTACACTATAATTCATAGCAGTAGCAAAAGTACGGTTATAAAATAGCAGCAAAATAGTTTTATGGTTGAGCGAAACCACAGCATGAAGAACCGTATTAGAGGGTCACAGCATTGGGAAGTCTGAGGACCACTGAGCCGGACTGTCTGGCATGCAAGCCCCAGGTGTCCTCCTGTTTCTGTCTCCCCAGTCCTAGAACTCTCAAATGCATCCAGCTTCCGGTGTGTATGCTAGGGTTGAAATCGGACCTTGCTCTGTACCTCAGCCCTTTAGCTCACTAAGTCATCCCCCTAGTCCCTTAATGTGGCCTTTGTTTTTCCAATGACCTATGAAGCACTAGGCAGAGGAGCAACCATGTTAAGTTCTACCGAGACAGACAGATCGACTTCCTCTACCAAGGAAGAAATCAATATTGTTTACCAGCTTCTGACAAGATGTTCTTTGTTTGGTCATTTTTTGTTGCTTCTTTCCTGATCTTTCCCCCTTTCTCTAAGAGAGACCGAAGTCTATCAGTTATTCCTAAAAAATTTTTTATCACTCATTTTCACATTGGGACAAATTATAATATATAATTATATATTTATTTATATGCAATTTAAACCATTTAAGTAAATATTTTACAATATCTAAGAGCTATACACCCCTTAGGTAGAGGATGATATGAATAATTTTTATTTATACCAATTTACTTTCTGTCAGTTTGTTGGCAAGAAGACTCTTTGGGGACTAATTCCACTGCTCTTTAAAACACATTGCCATGTGGTCTGACCACAGTTCTGTTCCCGGTTACAGGGGCCTGGTTGATGAAGGGTTCCTTTAGAAGAACTGTTATTTTAGACCTAAGGTTGATTTTTATGCAAACCTTAGTTCTCTTCCTGTAGGATGCTGTCCTATCACCTGTACCCGCCCTCCACACACAGAGATCCATTTCACTTCCTCAGGGCTCCCTCCTCCCTCCCTCTCGTCCCCACCCTCACCCCGCCCACCGCACCCTCACACAAACCGCCACCCATTCTCCTCACTTTCTGCTCATCCCCACAGCCCTTGCTTCTGAGACAGAATTCTCTCTTGTGTGTCCTGATTGTTAATTTCCTAGGAGTTCTTTGGACTAGTCTTCTTCATGGCCCATTTCTTTCCTTTTTTAAAAAATTAATTTATTTTTTTTCACTTGACAACCCAATATCAGCCCTTCCTCTCCTCCCAGTATCCCCTCATTCCCCTTAGAATGAGAAGCCCCCACCCCGGTGTCAACACACACACAGACAAAACCCCCAACCCCCTCCCCACAACTACCACCCCTTTCCCCCCCCCTCTCCCTCAAATCAAATTGCTGCAGAACTAGGCATATCTTCTCCCACTGAGGCCAGGATATGGGATCCACAGGCAGGCAGGCAGGCAGGCAGGCAGGCAGGCAGGCAGGCAGGCAGGTAGGTAGGCAGCAGGCTCAGGGACAGCCTCTGCTCCAGTTGTTTGGGAGACCCACATGAAGACCAAGCTGCTCAGCTGCTTATATGTGCAGGAGGCCTAGGTCCAGCCCATGCTCTCTCTTTGGTTGGTGATTCAGTATCTGGGAGCCCCCAAGGGTCCAGGTTAGTTGACTGTTGGTCTTCCTGTGGAGTCCCTGTCGTCTTCGAGTCCTTCAGTCTTTATCCCCTCTCTTTCGTAAGACTCCCTGAGCTTTATCTACTGTTTGAGGATGAGTCTCTGCATCTCTTCCCAATGTCTGTTGGGTAGATCCTCTGAGAAGACAGTTATGCTAGGTTCCTGTCTGCAAGCATAATGGAGTATCATTAATAGTGTCAGGGTTCTTGTCCATGGAATGGGTCTCAATTTGGGGCAGTCATTGCTTGTCCATTTCCTCAGTCTCTACTCTATCTTTGTTCCTGCACATCTTATAGGAAGGACACATTTTGGGTTAAAGGCTTTGCAGGTAGGTAGGTGTCCTTATCCCTCCACTGGGAGTCCTGTCTGGCAGCTGGAAGTGGCCACTTCAGGATCCATATCCCCCACTTCTAGGAATCTCAGCTAGAGTCACCCCCCCCCTTAGCCACTTTGGGGCCTCTCCCCATCCCAGGTCTCTGGCAGGTCCTAGAGATTCCCTGTGCCCAGGGCGATATCCTTCTCTTTTCCCTACTCTCTCTATGTATGATTCCCCACGTCCCACCACCCCTTCCCATCCCCTCTTCCACTCACTTCCCTCCTTCCATAGACCTCTCATATCTATTTTGTTCCCCCTTCTGAGAAAGATTCAACCATCCTCCCTTGGGACCTCCTTGTTATTTGGCTTCTTTGATTATAGCATGATTATCCTGTACTTTATACGTAATATCCATTTATCAGTGAGTATATACCATGCCTTTTGGGTCTGGGTTCCCTCACTCAGGATGATATTTTCTAGTCCATCCATTTGCCTGTGAAATTCATGACGTCCTTGTCTTTAATGGCTGAGTAGTATTTCACTGTGTGGATGAACCACATTTTCTGTACCCATTCTTCAGTTGAGGGACATCTAAATTGTTTCCAGTTTCTGACTATTATGAATAAAGCTGCTATGAACATAGTTGAGCAAGTAAGTATCCTTGTGGGATGGTGGAGCTTCTTTTGGGTATATGCCCAGGAGTAGTATAGCTGGGTCTTGAGGTAAAAATTACTCCCAATCTTCTGAGAAACCACATGGCCTATTTCTTAAATATAATTGGTCTGAAGGGTCCTTTCCTTGGCCACTTTATTTGTTTTAATTTTTTACTTTTTTTTCTAGTTTCTACCATATCATATTCTACCATATCTAAAACATCAATGTCATCTAAGAAGTATTTTTATCTTTAGTCCAACATTTCTCTACAGTTTGATTTGCAGTCGAGCCTCCATATTTGTATGCATAGTTTTCCCTATCCACGCATTTAACTAATTATGTAGGAAAAATGGGCGGTAAAAGGTTGTATCTGTACTGGACAGGTAGAGAAATTTCTATGATCATTGTTCTCCCAAACAGCAGTGATCCCCCCAGCACGTGCACAATATAGGGTATCACCAGTCATCTGGAGACTATGCAGAGCGGACTGGAGGATTGTACAGGTACTATGCAGGCACTGCCATTTTTACATGAAGGACATGCACACTGAGGAATTTTAGTCTGGGGTAGGAGTGGGAGTCCTGAACCCCATTCCCTCGAGGGTGCTGAGCTTTGAAAGTAGAGACAGATCTTTTTCATTTTTTTTTTTTTTGTATTTCTTCAAATACCTAATGATCCCTCCATAATAAACCTCAGATGGCTGGAAAATCTGCTCATATTGCTCAGATCTTCTTCCAATTCAGTTTCAGACTTTTGTTCTGATGAATCAATACCCATTGATATACTGCTCGGATGAATGCCACTGCTTTCCTCTCCCCGGAACCTGTTTGTGCCTGTCACACTTAGTCCATTCTTAATTAAAGTCTCTATTAGATTTCTTGCAGAAGAGCATTGTGGGAACTAAGATGATACCTTCCCGAAGGATTTTCTTTATGACTGTGGAGCATTCTGAACATACGTCCGTGGTGTGGAAATGCTACCTGCCACTCTTGGGAACACGTTTTCTCGTCGTAGGAGCTTTGACTGCCAGAGGGGAATATCCTGTAGGGCTAAAGCAAAGACCTCTGAAATGTAGCCTTTAAAAACAAAGCTGGGTTTAAGTTCTGTGGGAACAGACGGTATTGCTTTTAATAAAAATGATACAGCAGATGGTATGAAATTTATTTTAAAGCATTACTCTCAGGTTAAGTCATATTTGCCTCCTTACAACCTGGAACATGTTTTTTACAACTTCAGAAATGGAGGATCTGCGGTGCTGACGACTGCAGCCTGGGCTCCTGCTGAGCTGTAGATGAGGAAAGGAGACTCCCATGGCTATAGAGGGTCCTTGCTGGTTTCCCTAGGCTGAGCTAGTAAAGACCAAGTTGGAAATGCAGGCCATAGTGTCCTGAGAGTTACTGTTACTTAATGAAAATGTGGCTTCTTCATCCCTTGTGGTTCATTGCTGTTGGTTTCAAGTATCTGCGGTTTTTCCTTCCAAGCATCCTCAATGTTGCTTGAAGGCATTTCCACGGGAAAATGATCATATTCACAGCTCATTCTATTGGGAATGGTCTCGAAATTGGCCTGCTTCCTAGATCTGAACCATATGTGTTCCCTCTCATTCTCTCGCTCTCTCTCTCACTCTCTCTCTGTCCCTCTGTCTCTACCTCTTTCTCTGTTTCTCTCTATATATCCCTCTGTGTCTCTCTGTCCCTGTCTCTGCCTGTCTCTGTCCCTCTCTCTGTCTCTCTGTCCCTCTGTCTCTCTGTGTGTGTCTCTGTCTCTCTCTTTCTCTGCCTCCCAGTGAATTAAAAACCTCTGTGCTTGTTGGAATGCCATGAGATGATTCTGATCCACATTTTTATGCTACAGCTTCTTTCTCAGCACCTAAAGTGTACCCATGGTCCTCTAAGAATGGCCAATGTGAAGTTTTCCTTTTGGCTCACGCATTGGCAAACACCTTCAAGTAACATTTAACAGCTGGATTGGACTGGTGGTTCCCTTGCTGCTTGCTTGAATTTGAGACTTGGTAGTCTTGAAGAAATGGAAGTATGGCACTTTCAAAGTCTTTTTAATTCTACAAAGGATATAGAGATATACATAAAGGTAGCTATAGATATTCAATGTCAGTGGGGATGCATGTCTTTGATTATGAGAGATTCAATTTGCTTTTAGAAGTGAAACTTTTCTGGTGCTTGAAAAAATAAGTTAAAAAGCAATGGAGACAAAAGAGAGTTTCCTGCCTCCTCCCCCATCCCCTGCCTTCCCTCCCTTTTGACCCCTCCCCCACTCTCTGTATCACCCACCTCTGAGAAATCAATGGTCCCTCTCCTCTGTGAATGGGAGACTTTATTGCAATCTCCAACGTTCTCATGGCCTACCTGTTGGCACCAGCAACTTATATAGGACTACAAACTATATTGTTTGTATATATATATATTGTTTGTATATATAACACACATAGGATTTTGGATTTAGTGGGTTACTGTTTCATTTTGAGACAGGATCTTGCTATATAGCCCTGGCTGGCCTGTAACTTCCTATGTAGACTAGGCTACCTTCAAACTCACAGAGATCTGTCTACTTCTGCTTCCCAAGCATTGGGATGTAAGTATCTGCCACCATAGCCATAGGATTGTTTTATGTGCTTGCCTTGTGCATGAACATTAGGCCTGGCTAAGTCTCTGATGACTACTGGTAACATTCCAGGAAGAAGGCAAAGAACGGAAGCAGGCAAAATCTGTGCCAAGTGTTAGGTACACATCTAGGACTGTCCCCATCAAACAATTAGACACATTCATCCTGTGGTTTTAGTGTAAGTCAACAGAGAATATTATTGGCAAGCCCAGATACAGCCTACCTTGGCTCCCAGTCTGGATGCTGGGCCAGTTCCTGATAAGCCTCCAGTGTGTCCTGGCAGACCCTATAGAGAGGATCAGCTTGCCTGGCTTGTTTGGTATAACATCTCATGGCTCATTCAGTGTCCTAGATATGACTGAGCAATGGAACCATGGCACCATTGACTCCTCGTGACTGCCTTAGTAAACAATACATCAAAGACTTCACTTGCTTCAGACTCACATTCCAGAACACATCCATTAACACCTCTTCTGTATCCATTCAGCACTTCCTATACATGGCTACAAGGTGCCGGCATTGTTCTGAGGCTTCTGCACAAGGTCTCACAAAGACTAAGGTACTTGTGGAGCATCTGTTCTAGAGATGACAGCCATGTGGATGGTCAAACGGGAAAAATGGGGGACTGTGGTGAGTGACTGGGTACTCACACCAGATGTCCTGGTTATAGAGACCTCTTGTGGACTGCTATGTTGGCAGGGATCTGAGAAACAGAGCCAGTGTCCCCAGAACATGGTGGCTGGTGTGGCCATAGTCCAGGGCAGTGTAAGGCAGGCAGGAGCCAAGGTGAAGAGTATGGAAGAAAGAAGGGAAGTAGAAAGTGCTCGGACACCAGAGCTTTGTAAACATTGGTGGAGTGATAAGCTCGGGGTTTACTCTAAATGAGATGGGTATTCTTTGTGGAAAGTAGATAGTTTGGCAAAAAGGGAAAGCAAGAAGTCCAGATGAGAGTGTAGACTGACGGCAGTGAGGGTGGGGGCTGTATTCAAAACATACAGAGACCATACACAGAATGGATTAGAAAGCTTGGGTACAGAGTGAGATATCTATGGAGTTTTATCCTGAGCAAGGGAGGGATATGAAGGCAGTGGAGCTGCTGACTTGGGCAGAAGGCCTAGAGTAGAGCGGGGAGAGCAAGGGGGGGAGTAAGATGTTCCTTACATCAGTTGCCAGTTAGAAAAGACATAAAAACAGCCAGAGGACCAGATGAAAGAAAATGTCAATTCTTCACCAATCTAAAACATAGCCCATCTAAGAATCTAATGGGGAGTTAATTTTAGCTCATTTTCTGTTGCTATTACAAAGTACCTGAGACTGGATGTGTTATATAGAATAAAGGTTTTGCCGGGCAGTGGTGTTGCATGCCTTTAATCCCAGCACTTAGGAGGCAGAAACAGGCAGATTTCTGAGTTCAAGGCTAGCCTGGTCTACAGAGTGAGTTCCAGGACAGCCAGGGCTATACGGAGAAACCCTGTCTCTAAAAACAAAAAAGAAAAAAAAAAAGGAATAAAGGTTTGAGCTTCTGGTTTGAGAGGCTGGTAAATTCAAGAGCTTGACATTGGATCCTTGCAGCTTGTCAGAGACATCACATGGCACAGAGCCAAGGTGCCAGCTTAGTTTTCTCTTCCTATCCAATCACTATTTGGATCATGAGGACCCACCTCTGAGACAACTAACCCTAACCTCCCCAGGCCCTGCCCCCAAAATGCCACTAACATAAATTTGAGATTCATTTTCCAAAGTGTGAATTTGTGTGTGTTTGGGGGGGGCGGGTTACCAGCAGCAGTGGGGTGTGGGGCAGAGATACTGATGAACACTTCCCCCTGCTGCAGCCTGGAGTTCTTTTCTGTGACCTCCACTCAGATGGAGTAAGCCTCTACCCACTGAGCCATCTCACCACATGAACGTGATATTCTTGGCTGTGTCACAAAACAGAATTCCAGGAGGGCCCAGGAGGAAGCAGAGCTGGCGGTTCCTGAGAAGGGGTTTAATATAAACGTGCGGCTTCATAGAGAGGTGCTCAGCCAAAGAATAAAACATCCAGGTGCCCTGTGGCTTCACAAAGGAGATTCTCACCTCATTGTCTGAGCAGTGGCCATGTGTGTGACTTTGGTGGCTCCAAGTCTCAACTCAAAAGATTGCTGAGAAACTTTTTTTTCCCTTTCTGTCCCCCTCTTTTCCCCTCTTTTTTAATAAATGACATCATGGGGTGGCTCCAGAGGCGCCTTAGGTAGGATTACAGTTCAGTAAGGTTAGCCAAGCACACAAGGGTGATATCACAGTCTCACTACAGATGGGATTCCTTGTAAGATTGCACAAAATGACAAGGGTATGCCTTCAACTTGTGGCATTCTTTGTCGTCATTGTCACAGAGTTTCACCATCTGACTCTGGCTGATGTAGAACTCACTATGCAAACCAGGCTGCTTTGAACTCACAGAGATATCCTGCTCCTGCCTGTCACTCTTAAGTGCTGGTGTCCAAGGCCTGGACCACCACGCCTGGCAGCTGTCTCTTTCTCACTTGAAATATCATTATCTAAGAGAATATTGTCTCTGTGTTGGCCACATTCACAGTAAGTGTTGTTAATGGTTCTGACGCATGGCTCTCAGCCTGACCACAGAGTAAGACACCCCTTTCACTTCCCACTTCCTCAGTCGTCCCTGACTTTCCCTCCTGCCTCTGGGCCTCACATTCAAACCATAGCAGTGGTGTAGTTATGACTGGAAGGAAAGGACCAGGAAATGACCTTCCATTGGTCTACTGGAAGTAGGAGAAGCTGGGGGTCAAAGGGAAGCAGGCTGGGTGTCACAAGGCTAGCACTGGGGCTAGCTGTGGAGCAGCCAACTAGAGTGGGGCCTGACTAGGCTGAGGAGGAGCAAGGAGCATGGCAGACCTGGGAGAGACACAGCTCTTGGGACCTCTGCCAGCAGCCTGGGTGGCACTGGAAGTGGCCGCAAGATAATGTTGGGTTTCAGGGTTTGTAAGTATCTGAGTTTGTAGAAAAAGCCGAGTTGGTGGGAAGTGGGGAAGGGCAGAACTGAAAGGGCTTTGGGAGTTTGGTATGATAGATAGAAGAGCTTTGCTTAAATAAGGAGCTAAAGTAGCCTTTGTTTTTCTGTAAAGAAAGAGATTACGTGTGATATTTAGAGTCAGGAAACTTCAGGTGTCTTTGTGTGCCTTCATAGGAATTACATTTTATTCTGGCAGGTATATATATATATATATATATATATATATATATATATATATATATATATATATTAAAAATATATATATATATATATATATATATATATATTGCTGTAAAATATAGTTTCAATAAAAGATCTAAATTTGCAACTATATTACATCCCCATCACTGAATTTGTGAATTGAAGAAAAAAATTAAATCAACCAGACAAAAAAGAGCACACAGGATTGAATCTGTCTTCCGCTTGTTTTCAATGCCACGTTCAGAAACATGACCAGGAAGCGCGCTTCAGGGAGGATTAAGCAGGAGGCTTTAGCGCTGGCCTTGACGAGAGCTGCCATGGAGAGCTGAGGTTTCACCATTAGGTTTGATTTCAGTCGCTCTGGAGTTTCTTAACTAAGCTAATAAAGCCTTCTTCTAGCCTTTTGGCCCAGAATCTGCCTCCAGACAGGATTCAGTGATTATTTGTAAATCATCGTGTCTCTCTGACAGTGATCTCAAAGGAATATCTCTTTTTTTAAACGGACATAGCAAGATGATTTGAATGAAAACATTGTTTGCACAGCATATAAACACTAGCGGTCCTGCCAAATTTGAAAATGCCTACATAGAGCCAATTCACAGTACTTTAGTTACATTAATCTAGATTCAAGACCTGTTAAGAACTGGCTCAGTAGCAAAAGAAAAGGATAAAAACAATTTTGGCAACCAAATGGATAAAGCACGTGAGATTTAAAAGGGACAGTGAAAATTTTAGCAAGAAAGGAACGGAGATTGTGGGCTTTGGAAACCATTCGCCCACCCTCTGCTCTGCATTTCAAACCACAAATGCAGGTTCACTGAGAAGCTTTTCCGAGGAGAGCAATATGTTTGTATGTCTGTCTGTCTGCCTGTCCATCAATCATCTATCTATCTATCTATCTATCTATCTATCTATCTATCTATCTATCTATCTCTGTCTCTTCCTCCATCTCCCTCCCCACCCATCTCTCTCTCTCCTCCCTTCCTTCACCCCTGGACGTGGGTCTTCTGAACACAGATGTCACCCACTGGTGTCCCTCCACTTTCAGGCCCCAGTGTGCTGTGCTCCCCAGGCCTCTTCCTGAACCTCAGGCAGGTTCAGGCTTGCTGAGTAAATTTTAGCCTTCCTAAAAGGCTTAAAGAACTAAGGACTTGAGGCTGTTGAAGACAACCTCAGTAGGCCGAGGCAGGTGGATCTCTGTGAGTTGGAGGCCAGCCTGATCTACATAGCGAGCTTCCCTGGGTCACTCCTACTTGACCTTGCCCTAGCCAGCAGCCCCATCTGGCTGTTTTAACCCTCTGTTGCCCTGTGCTTTCTTTTCTTGGTACTTGGCATGTGCTCTAGCTATAGACTCCTAAGTGAACTGTCTTTCTTCCTCCTTCCCTTCACGGCAACCCTCCCTCCAGTAAGGATCCAGACTTCTTAGTTCCTTCCCATCAACAGTTACCTATGGATATGTATGATTCAAAATACTAAATAGGAAATTCAAAAAGGCCCTCATAATCTATCCATTGTAACTGGTGTGTTGAAATTCTGCTCTGTCCAGACTGGGACATGAATCATCCTTGCCTTTCCATTTGCCTCCAACCCCCACCCCCATTCCATTGTCCTGTTGGAACCTTAACCATTCAGGCTGATCACCTGTCTATCAGAAACCTCCTTGAGAGTCAGATTTCACTCATGAGAATGCAAAGACTGCCTTTCTTGTCTTGAGCATTCTTCTCCACACTTTGATTTTTCTCTCACTAATCTCTGTGAGGTAGGCTACGTTTGGGAGCATTGAGCTCACTGTCTATTACTGTGCTCACACCCTTAATCTACTGTATTTGTTAGTCAGAGTCTCAGTGCTATCCTCTATGGTGCTCACGATGCACTCCACATACACAGTGCTCCTCATACATAGTCCTCCACCTACATAGTCCTCCACCTGCATAGTCCTCTACCTACATAGTCCTCCACCTGCATAGTCCTTCACCTGCATAGTCCTCCACCTGCATAGTCCTCCACCTGCACAGTCCTCTACCAGCATAGTCCTCTACCAGCATGGTCCTCCACCTGCATGGTCCTCCACCTGCATGGTCCAGCATGGCCCTCCACCTGCATAGCTCTCCACCTGCATAGTCCTCTACCTACATAGTCCTCCACCTGCATAGTCCTCCACATGCATAATCCTCTACATGCATAGTCCTCCACATGCATAGCTCTCCACATACATAGTCCTCCACATGCATATCCACCTCACCCTGTTCCAGGTGCATATCTCCTCATAGAACACATAGTAGCCGCCACTTACCTACAATGTCTCTTTATTGGTTGTCAGTTACCCATGGATATGTATGATCCAAAATACTAAATAGGAAATTTAAAAAAAAAAAAAAAAAAAGCCCTCATAAGCTATCCGTTGTAACTGGTGTGTTGAAACTCTGCTCTGTCCAGACTGGGACATGAATCATCCCCTTGTTTAGCCTGTCCATGCAGTAAATGCTACCTGACCCATTAGTCACTTCAGGGTTGGCTCCATTATCAGAATAGCTATAGGGGTATTGTAGTGTCTATGACTGAGTCGCCTTTATTTTGCTTACTAAAGGCCTATGAGCACAATAGTGACATAGAGGAGGTCACAGGACTAAAAACCATGGAGGGATAAATTAACCCTGGGTGAGTAGCAACCCTGTGGGGCATATAGAGGGAAATCACAATATGGGTATGTGAGTGGGTTTGATATTCTGCATTTCAGGCACCCACTAAGGTATCTTGAGGAATAGCTCCTGTTAATATGAGCACTTATTTTATAATTATAGGAACAAAATTGATTTAAAAGATATGAACAAGAATCATCTAAACAATATTTTAAAAACATTGTATGATATCTAAGGCTCAGAAAACATGGTGGAAGAAGTTACTGAAAGATTGTAAGAGCCTGAGGACCGGAGATGGCCGTCCTCTGAGACTGTGACCCCAGTAACATCAGAAGCTAAACCCACAATGTCTTACCAATGTAACCACCCAAATATGAGCTAAACAAGGAGGAACACACCAAATTAGACCAAAAGGAAGAAGCTCATGAGGCTTCGGGCATACACAAAGAACTACACAGAACAGAGGAAGGCTGGGAATGAGAGAGGTGGTCCTTCCCAGGGAAGAGCTGGGAGTGGGAGAGGTGCTCCTCTCCAGGGAAGAGCTTGTCCTCCCCAGGGAAGAGCTGGGAGTGGGAGAGGTGCTCCTCCCCAGGGAAGAGCTGGGAGTGGGAGAGGTGCTCCTCCCCAGGGAAGAGCACAATCATTGGTTGTTTACTGCTAAATGGCTAGCCCTGAAAATATAAGAACAAGTAGCATTATTATATGGATTCAACAGGTATGTGTGTGTACATGGATATGTATACCCTCAATAAAAATTGATGCTTTTAAAAAACAGGGCATGGATTTGAAGTAGTGTCGTAGGGAGGGGCATGGGAACGAAAGCGTTTGGAGGCAGTAAAGAGAAGGGAGAAATGTAGCAATTAAAATATCATCTCACAAGTAAACAACAGCAAACACCTTTTGGGAATTCTGCCTCAGACCCCTGGGATCAGAAGCCAGGATGTGCAGTCCAGCAAACACATCCTCACAAGGTTCCTGGTACCCACTGTCCTGTCACATTGAGAGCCACTACTATCAGACTCCTTAAGCCTTTGACCAGCTCCATTTTCTTCTGGAGTCATAACCAGATTTTGAAGGGGACATCCAAGACCCTTTCTAGCGCCCCAGAAAAGAGGGGACTTTACAGCTCATGGCTGCCACTCAACTGCCTGTGCCCTTTGCCACCTGGAGGAGCCTTTGTCCTCCATAGTGTGCTGTGGTGCTCAGCCCCCTTCAACCCCAACACATGCTGCTTTCTGCCTAAGATGCCTCCTGCCCACTCCACTGGGTAAATTACTGGTGTATAAAGTCCTGATTCCAATGTCAGGCTTTAAGTATAGTGTTGTCTTACACCTTCTCTGCCCCACACTCTCTCCTATAATTAGTGGTCACTTTCACAGGACATTGTCTGTTCCATCCAGATCATGTTCAGTCATAACCCACACTTTTCACATCTGCTCCTCATTATACTCTCAAGTCCTAGAGAATGGTGAGAACATTCCGCTATTTCATTTTCAGCATCTAGCAAGTTATTAACATGATCTGCTGATCCCAGCTCTTGGGGGCGATTTTCCCAGCTCTGGATTCCAGGCTCCAAACACAGCCTTTTCTTCTCAGCCTTCTGACCACAGGTCTTTCCAAGTAGCCTTCCTCTTGGGCTGAGAGTGTCTCAGTGATAGATTCCTTGCCTATCGCAGGTATGAGGCGCTGGAATCTATAAATAACCATACATGCTTGGGGGATATGATGCCATGTTTTGGTGCAGGGTAAGTATGGTTTTATTCACTTTGAGCACATCGTGCGGCGAGAGCATCAGAATCTCTAGGTCTTTGGAAGTTTGCTCTCTGTCCTTGTTGTTAACTTTCTTTCCCCTCCTCTGCAGTAAAACACCAGAAATTACTCTTCCTTTCTAACTGTCATGTACCACTAACTGTATCGAACCAGGCTACACCCACCCCCACCCCATCGCCCAGCATCTGGTCATAACCATTCTTGCTCACATCATCCGTGAGATCAACTTTATAGCATTGCCATGTGTCCTGGTTTTTTTTTTCTGTTGCTGTGATAAACGTCATGACCAAGAGCAACTTAGGAAGGAAAGCTGAGGGGTTTTGTAGGGGGAAGGAGTAGGGAGGTACATGTCCCCATCACAGTCAGAAATCAAGCAAGCCAAGAACCTGGAGGCAGGAGCTGGTGCAGAGGCCATGCAGGGCTGCTGCTTACTGGCTTGCTCTCCATGGCTTGCTCAGCTTGCTTTCTTATAGAACTCAGGACCACCCACCATGGGCTGGGCCCTCCCGCATCAGCTGCTAACTTTAAAAAGCCTTACAATCTTGCCTGGTACTATCTGATGGTGAGGCATTTCCTCAATTGAGGCTTCCTTTCCCCAGATAACTAACTTGTGTCAAGTTGACGTAGAACTAACCAGAACAACGTGTGAGTGAATTCATACAGTATTTGTCTTCCTGTGTCTGGCTTATTTCACTTAACATGGTGGCTGTGATATCACCACAAATGATAAGATTTTATTCTTTGTTTATGCCCAAACGATGTTCCATCATGTAGATACATTAGTGGGTTTCTGGTTGACAGAGGCCCTGTATCCTCTGGACTTAGCCACTTAATGACCATTTAATGAGTGCCTACAGAGAGCCTTATTGATCTTTAAAGGGCCTGCAGCCTTTGAACTTTAAAACAACAATGATGGTTCCTAAAGAGAAACAATTAAAACTTTCCTTGATTAGCAAATCTGTCAAGAATTCATTTCTACATTTGCTGTCACAGGCTTTCTTCATGCCTCTTACACCCAGACCTCCCACTTTTTTCTTAAATCTTAATTGTATGTCTCCCACAAGACAGGACCCTGTGCTTTAAGCTGCCACCTCGTGCTACAGTTCAGAACACACAGAATGGAATATAGAGGGCAAAGAGGGCTTGTGGCTGGTGCTTAAGCTCAGAGGGAAAGTTCGTGCTTGCACGAGGATCTCGGATTTATAAATGATTATCTGAAATAAAGAAAATAGATCTTGCACCATATAAAAGTAGGGCTATTATTTTTTTTAATTGAGGAGGACAGAGGAGATTGAAGCCAGCCCTCTACCCCTCAGGCTACAGAAGGATCTAGAAGGTACTTTTGTGCAACTGCCTTGCTTTTAATTTAGAATCAGCTGACATTTTGTGTGCTTAAAAAAAAAAAGGAAAAATGGATTTTTCTTTTTTCAGTTAAAGATAGACAGTCTAGATCCCCTCTTGATGGTGGAAATTGAAATAGCTAAAGCCCCACATTGTGAGACCATAGAGGGGGCTCGCTTACCGTTAGCATTCTGGCTCTTGCTCTGTGGGTCTTTTCAGGGGAGATGTGTTTATAGGCACACTGGTTTGCTCCCTTCTTTCTTATAGCAGACTTTTAGCCCAGCATTTTCTCTAAGTCAGTAGTCATGCGCATCAGTGTTCAGCTCTTATTAAACACCTGAGGCCCGTGGTCACGGTGATTTGGGTGTGCTGAACAGTGTCATGAACTGAGCAGGCCTGTCCAGCTGGTATTTTGCAGGACTCGAGAGGCTCCCAGTCTTGATGTTGCTCTCTCTCCCTTACTAGAGCAGGCTTGACCCCCTTCCCTGGAATACACAAGGGTGTCCTGGAGGCCTGAGTCCTCCTTGGTGTCCTGTAGCAGCATTCCACAGCTGTTCAGTTTGAAGGCTCAGTGCACTTGACAAATTCCAGACACCCCATGGCTGCCACAGTTGCTAGACCCGCTGGTGACTTCAGGCCTCACTTGGTTCAGGCCTCAAGGGAGCTGAGCTAAAGTTGACATGACTTACTATTCTAGCAGCAAGCTCCAAACAGGGGAAACTTTTTAAGTACCAACTGTGCTGGCTTCAAAAGAAGTGACTTCAGAGGGGACTCTTGCATGCAGCACTTTAGTTTC
Organism: Mus minutoides; assembly: GCA_902729485.2. Classification (NCBI taxonomy): domain Eukaryota; kingdom Metazoa; phylum Chordata; class Mammalia; order Rodentia; family Muridae; genus Mus; species Mus minutoides. Next base: position 3,079,068 of record LR749543.1, read on the forward strand.
CTCTTGGGGACAGTGGGGACCCTGTGCTGTTAAATAATTATGCTCCGAGAGCCTTAGATGTTATGTAAGAAGCCTATAAAGCAGAAAGTATTATTTGGATGGAGATAGAACAAATAGTGTTGAGTCTGAAGCCTTGGATAGTGTGTATGTGGCTATAACTGAATCACGCTCTTAAAGTTTTAGGGTTTCGTTTGCGTTTCCCCCTTTCTTGAATAGTTTATTGAATGCACGGCAGGGGATCTAAAGACTGAGCAGAGACTGTAATGCCTCTGACCTCTTTTAATGTTTAGATTTCATGGTACAAACCTCCAGCTTTGAAGATTCTTATTTAGTAGTAATACACACACGCACACGCACACACACACACACACACACACACACACACACACACACACACGCACACACGCTACATTCTTTTTTTAAACCAGATACATCCTAGCTATGTGTAAAAGTTCTACCATATATTTACTGATTGGTTTTCTTACAATTATCTCTTATAAATAACATATATGAAACATTTTGACACATCATGTTACTATAGCAATGACTATCTCACGTAATAGCTTCAGAGGCTTAATGCACTAGTTACCCATAAAATGTAGCTAGTAAAATAAAGTAAATATGACAGTTTATTCATGTCATATTTTATTTTATATTAATTTTAATCTTCTAAGCCATTTTAATTGTGCAGTTCAGTGGGGCTACATGCGTTCATCATCTTATGTAACATGTCTGCCATATATTTGCTCTGTCTGCATGGATTTATCAAATCTACAAGTTCCATATGAGCAGAATCACATAGTGTCTCCCTTTGTGCTTGGCTTATTTCTGGGAGCATTGTTTTTCTAGGTTCATCCTAGAACATATCAAAACTTCATTCTCCTTAGGGCTAAGTAACCTCCCTCTTACACATAAATCCCATTTTCGAGAAGTCTTTGTCAATGGACATCTGGGTTTTCCCTTTTGGCTTTGTAAATGGTGCTGCTGGGACCCTTGGTGTACACTTTCTGTTTTCACGAGGACTTATTTCTGAAAGCCCCTCTCTTCTTCTGTTGTGACAGTGGTATAGTCTGGCCTTTCTGCTGGATTCCAACGGGAAACTACCTCTATCTGAAGTTATAGGCTGACTAGTTAGAGGTTTCTCCATCTTTAGACTTTATCACGCACTCCATCTCAGCACGACCCCTCACTGTACCTAGAAATGGGAAGTAAATGTGGGAGAAAGTGAACTGTCTGTGGGTCAGGTTGAGAGATCTGTGGGACAGCTGTGCCTTGGGACACCTGTTCCACAGGTGAGTGGCCCCTGACAGGCACAAGTCTTCTTAGAGCCTCAGCCACTTAGGATGTCCAATCCTGGACATAGTTCCCTCATCCAAATGGCCCCATGGCCCCGGAGCACGTGCAAAATGGTTTCAGAAGGTTCCGTGTAAGGCTGAGTTCTTGTTGAACAGGGCTGCTTCCATCTGTCCCGCCTTGTGTGAGCCTAACTGGTGTCAGGTGGGGAGCACAGAGGAAGAAAATTCAATGTTTTGTGTTTTTTCCCCTTAATTTCTGTATTAAAAAAAAAAAAAACCACAAAAAACAGTGAACAAAGGGTGCCTGCTATATTTAGCTTGATTTGATCTCTGCTAGGACCTGATTAGCATTTATGTTTTGTTTTCCAGTTAGGAAAACGTATTCTTTTGCTTACCAGGTTGAATGAAAGCGGGTCTCTGCTCGGTTTCTTCAAATATGAATACATTAATAACAACTGGGCTTATATAATAATAAAAAAAAACTGTGACCTTCCAAATGATCTGAGCTGTCTGCTGCACATCACGGCTACCCCTTTCAGAGAAGTGCTAATTCACGTTAAGTCCGCCTGAGAGATTTGTTTAATGAGCAGATTACGTGGATGATTATCCCCGCTCCCTCTTTTTTTTTTTTTTTTTTTTAAGGAAGGGCTTCTTGTGATGGCCCTCTGCAATTTGGCACAGGAACACAGAGGGGCCTTTTAAAATTATCCCTGCAGGGTCACTGGGACCCAAGCTGTTTGCTTCATTAAACTGGAGTCTCTTCTTCAGAGCTACCCCTCCCATGCACCCTGACACAATTGTATCTAAATTAGCATCTGACCGCCCCCCCCCCTTCTCTCCTCTTTGCAAGCCCCTGCTGACAGGGATTGGCAAAAGATGTTAATTGGTTGGGCCTGGCTCAGAACAATAGACTTGCCAAGCTGACAAAAGGGCTAATGTTTCTTTCAATACGCATCCAGATTCACATAAGTACCTCTTTTAATTACCAGGAATTATTGTAATGCCTGGTCAATGGAATAATTGACCCTCAACAGCTAGCGCTCATTCCCTAATAAATAATGGCACAGGCCTAGTCAGCGGAGCAGGTACGAGAGTGATTTGCGGGGACTAAAGGGCGATTTTCTCAGCCAGCCCTCTGTGATGTGCCAAGGCCGCGCAGTAGGAGTCCAGGAGAGGGGACTAATTTGTGCTGGACTGGGAGACTTCAGAATAGAAAGGAGCTGCCAGGGAGAGAGTTTTGAAGCCCCGAGTGAGCACTGTGAGAGGCTCCTGTGGTCAGCAGCAGCGGGGTGTGGGCCGGAGGGCTGGGACGGGAAGAAGAAACCTGCACGGTGTTAGGTGTTCGCTTTCACCTGGGACAACCCCCTTCTGACTGCACGGAACTCCCTGGTTTCAGAAAGGGTTGTTCTGTTTCCTGTGTCAGCTCAAATGGGCACAAACCTTACCATCACTTGTAAAGGACTAGGCCCACCGTTTTGGGGGTTTGGGTTTTTTTTTCCCTGTGGCTTTTAAAGAATTTGCTTTAAAAAGTAATTGTGGAGGGGTTAGGGATGAAGCTAACCCTAACTTCTCGACTGTTCTTGACTGTTATGCAGGAGAATTGGATTCAACATCTAGTAATTAAAAAAAAAAAAAAAAAAGCAGAGAAGGGGGCTGTCGAGATGGCTCAGTGGTTAAGAGTGCCTACTGTTCTTCCAAAGGTCCCGAGTTCAAATCCCAGCAACCACATGGTGGCTCACAACCATCCGTAACGAAATCTGATGCCCTCTTCTGGAGTGTCTGAAGACAGCTACAGTGTACTTACATATAATAAATGAATAAATCTTTTAAAAAAATAAAAAATAAGTTTAAAAAAAGGAGAGAAAAGGGAAATTGTATACCATTGAAGGGAAGTATAGGTTTTTACACTTGATCTTAGCCAAAAGGCCGAGAAGCGATAAGTATAGGTTTTTAAATACTGTGAATTTGAAGTTTAAAAAATGATACACATATATACGGTGACATAGTACAAGGCTAGTGAAATCACTATGGCCCACCTGAGCATGCAAAAGTCAGCCAAGCAGTTTGGGGATGTGCCTTCATATTCCTAGCCTACTTCTATTCTCAGGACCCTATGGACAATCTCACTCCCTCTGACATCATGATGTCATGACGTCACTCTTGGACCCTGACATTCCCTCTTCCCCTCCTCCACCTGGCCCTCTTCTGGAAGCCAGGAGAGCTACAGCTTGCTTGCCCTGCTGTTTTTCTCTCCAAAGCTGAAATCATCAGTTGGTCCTTGAGCTTCCTTCTGAGTCTCCTTTTAAATTGTTTAATTAATAAGACTAAAATCCCACAAAAGGGTACCTGGAGTTTCTTAGTAACCAGACGCTAGGGTTTTTGTACAATGTATCTTTTCTTCAATCCTAAAACTGGAAGCTAGGGCGTCACCCTGGCCCTTGTAAGGCAAGCACCCTGCCACTGAGCCATGCCTCCAGCCTGCATGTCTTCTGTTTTTAATCCTGTCACCTAAACATTTCCCCCTCCCTACGGCTTGGAAGTGAGACCGGGCAACATTTTTCTTTTTTGTGTTTGGCTTATTTTACTTAGCATAATATCCTCCACCATCTACACTCTGGCAATTGGCTAGATCCCCTTAAAATAGTTTTACTTATTTTTATTTTATGTGTATAAATGTCTGCCTACACATGTGTGAGTGTACCACATGTGTTCAGTGCCAGTGCAGATCAGAAGAAGGGATCAGATCTCCTAAAACTGAAGTTGCAAACTGTTGTAAGCCACCATGGGGGGGGGGGGTTCTGACAACTGAACCTGCCTTTGGAACTAGTGCTCTTGACTGTTGAATTATCTCTCTAGCCCAAGGATCTCCTTCTAAAAAGGCTGAAGTGTGTGTGTGTGTGTGTGTGTGTGTGTGTGTGTGTGAGTGTGTGTGTGTGTGTGTGTGTGTAAATTAGTACAATTATTATTTTAAAACAAAAAAAGTTTAAAATAGAACCAATATATGATTCAGAAATCTCACTTCTGGGTATTGATTTAAAGGAAAGCAGTATGTTGAGAAACATCTACACACTCATGTTCATTTCAGTATTATCTATAATAGACAAGTCACAGAATCAGCCTGTCAGTCGGCGGATGAATGAACGAAGACAAGGAATGCAACACACACACTCACACACTCGAGTACACACACACACACACACGGCACAACTTATTTAACCTTAAGAAATAAATTATGTCCTCTGCAATAACATGTACAGAGCTAAGAAGCAGATAAGATGAAGTGCGTCTAATACAGGAGGGAAACCTGGCGTGCTCTCTTCTCTGTGGACTCTAAGGCAGTCCAATCCACAGCAGCACGGCCAGGGGTTGGTGCAGGGGACAGGAGGGAAGGGCAAGGAGAGAAGCCAGGGGTTGGTGCAGGGGACAGGAGGGAGGGGCAAGGAGAGAAGGCAGGGGTTGGTGCAGGGGACAGGAGGGAGGGGCAAGGAGAGAATCTGCGAGCTCAGAGTCAGAGGCTGGCCTCTTACTCTTTCATAAGGAGTACGTAGTGTGATGGGATCCATTTAGTTAGCTGTAATGAATTGCACAGTCAGAATTCCCAAGATCATAAATTTAAAATGTTCTCACTACAAAAACTGGTAACTATTTGAGGGGATGGATTTATCAGTCTTACTTTATCGTTTATTATTGCATTGATAAATCGTACCTTTGTACCCCATACATATATACCAATATAATTGGCTAATTTACAATGAAAAATTCAGATTCAGCCAGGCATAGTGGCACATGCTTCAGTCCTTCCACCTGCGAGACTGAAGCAGGAGGATTGTGAGTTTTGAGGCCAGCCTGTGCTCTAGAGTGAGCTCAAAGCAGATGTGAGCTACACAGTGAGACGCTGACTCAAAAATAAATTACTAAACAGTGCCGGGGCTATAGCGCAGGAGTAGTATGTGTGCCCAAGAGATGTAAGACCCTTTTCAATCCCTAGCACTATAAAACAGAAACAAAATGCACACACACTTTGACTGTGTAAATATGGTATGAACTACATAATAAAATCTACTTTGAGGCTTAGATAGTGATCCTGTTATCTAAAAATTTGGAGAGTCCTGCCAGAGTCACCACAAGATACTGGGGAAATTTGGGTCCCCTTGGAGTTTTTAGTCTCACAAATAAAGAAATTTAAGAGTTAGCTCAAAAGGAACCTTAGAAGGATTTTGTTAGAAATTAAAAGAAAAACCCCAAGGTGATCAGTTGAAAAATCCCAGCAGCTGTGGAGGAAAGAAGAGCAAAAGTCGGGGTGCAGTTGTGCGCAGGCAGATGGTAGAAGGTATGCACATAGCTTCAGAGAAAGAGGCACCCCCCCACCCCCCCACCCCCCCACCCCCGTGTACCAAACAAAGCGTCTAGGCTGAGAAAGGCCAGCTCTTAGGAAAACCTCATAGCTGATCCAGAGCAGCAACACAGAGGGCGGACATTCTGGAAAGGAAACATGCAGCATCTCATGAAGGGGATAATTATTGCCTCCCATCTCCTTAGCCTGATGGCCTTTGTTTTAACCAGGTGATTGACCTGCCCAACTTGAAAGTTCTGTCTCCACCTAAGCCGGACACTCCATTCCTTTGATCAGATGGAATTAGTTTGTCCTTAATGTGCCTTCACTGCCGGGCACAGTCCTGTAGCAGTTCTAATGGAGTTAGATTTAAATCTAAGTTATTTAAATTTGTATTAAATTTATATTTAAATCTTTCCCCAGCCCCCTCCCCCATTATTAATAGAGACCTTGCACCCAGCAGTGTGAATACTTCATGCAGAACATTAATTCAGGGGTTATAAGAACCCATTTTATCCCAGTGCCCATAAAACCCCTGAGGCTGTGTCACAGGGGCTGATGGGGACCTTTTACTCAGGCAGAACCAAGTCTCCTTCTCCACTTAGCTACCTGTGTGGATCCTGCGCAAATCACTGAGTGCCTTCAAAACTTAAGTTGTGCTTTGCAAGAGGGATTGAAGAGTTTGCTATGTGAGATGTTTTGTTGCCTGGGGCTCAGGCAGTGGAGGCTTGCCCTCCACCAGGGCGTTATTAGAGGTAGCAAAACTTATGCCCTTGTAGGCACTGAAGGGATTTCTCTTGGGTCCCTATGTTACCTCTCCGGACAGGGTTGTTATAAAAGCCAAAGGCAGCCCCTCCCCAGCTTTCCTCTGCTTCCTGCTTTGATCCTTGCTCCTTGCCACCCACTGTGCACCCTGCCAGAGCCCCTGCTGAGCTGTGTGAACTTCCACCTCCCTAGACTAGGAGCTAAATAGATCTTGCCTTTTTTAAAAAAAAAAATAAAGATTTTATTTATTTATTTTATGTATATGAGTATACTATACTATATGAGTTTTATGTATATGAGTATACTATAGCTATCTTCAGACACACCAGAAGAGGGCATCGGATCCCATAACAAATGGTTGTGAGCCACCATGTGGTTGCTAGGAATTGATCTCAGGACCTTTGGAAGAGCAGTCAGAGCTCTTAACCTCTGAGCCATCTCTCCAGCCTCTAGATTTTTCCTTTTAATAAAATAGCTACTTCAGGTATTTCATTGTTGTGGAGTAAATACAGTGTTAAAATTGTAACTTTATCAAGTCATCGTAAAGATAAAGCAGCTAGTCTAATAAGTTATTCAATGTAGGTTCTGTAATAACCCAGTTGTCCTGCCCCTGTGATCATCACCCGAACATCACATAGACTGGAGATCATAATCAGAATTTATTATTTGGTTGACTTTAGTGCCTTCATTTCCTGTATAGCTCACTAGTCATTCATACACAGAACTTAAGGGAAAGTATTCACATTATTTTAAAATGGCGAGAAATGAAATATTATACTTACTTGCATCTTTTAAAATAAAAGGTAGGGGGAAAGTCAGTCAATCCAGGATAGCAAAATTCACATGTACCATTCTGATCTTTCTTGCAAAGACATTTTCTTTATGTAAAACCAGTATTTGTTGACTTCTAAGCAGGCTCCTATCAAGAGAAGAAGTTATAGTCAAGATAGTGACTGTAAGCTCTCAAGTGAGATACTTGTTGCTCATGAAGAAAAGGCTACAGTGTATAAACCAGAACACAAGGCGTGCCAACTCTTGCCCTTGAAGTAAAAACCCGTGAGGCTCAGGATGTCTCTGTGGGAGACTTCGTGTGTTTATTTGGATGCCTCCAGCGAGTAACTCCATCTTCTAAGAACTGTGTTCTCTTAGGCTAGAAACAAAATGAGATGGTGTAATGGAGAGGGTACCATCTTTCTGGGCATCTCAGGTTCTTAATGAGTAGAAGCCATTGGTTGATGGCGCAGGCTGACCCACCAAGTCTGAGCTTGGGTCCCTCTGCAGTAGGAAGCAATCCGGAGTCTGTGGTAGTTCAGCCCATCACTCTAGGATACATTTCCACTGTGTGATGAGGGAACAGGACCAGATAGTCTGATCAGATTCCTCAACTTCTCATCAGAAGACAGCCAGTGCCTCTCTTGGTGCTGTGCCCTGCAACACTCAGCGCTACCTTCTGTTGCTCAAAAGTCTTCTTCCTAGAGATTCTGATTGCTTCTTGCTGACTTTCCTTCACTGTCTCTACCCAGCTCATATTCTCTCTCTCTCTCTCTCTCTCTCTCTCTCTCTCTCTTTTCCTCCCTCCCTCCCTCCCTCCCTCCCTCTCTCTCTTCCTCCTCCTCTCCCCACATGTGTGTCCATATAGTAAATAAAGATATCTAGTCAGGACCTCACTTGAGGGCCATACTTGCATCTCTAGGACTTCTCAGATTTTTCAGCTACGTGTTCATATAATGACCTCATATTCAGCACTTACCCTATAGTACCTTGAATCAGAATGGTCCCACTGCTAGAGAAACATTGGTCATATAGATGACTCAGAATTTAACCAAGGACCAAAAGGCAAGTTACTTAGTTTAAAAATGCTGCACTTTAATTGAATTGAATTAGTTGCTGAGATGATAGAAGAGGCTGAGAGAGAACCTAGAGGTGGAAAATGGACAACCACCATCCCAACTGGAAAGGGCAAGAGGCACCGGAGCCCTGGGGCTCAAACCTTGATGGGTCTGTGCCAAAGACGAAACCATGAGCACCTTTTAGAGATCTCCAGTTGGGCCGATAGGGAGGGACATAAACCCCTGCCTCCTCCCTTTGCCTAATCTCTTTCCACAGCTTCCCACTGGCTGAACCCAGTTGGAAGTCACCAGAAATGGCAGCCTGCTTGAGTTGACCCCTGAAGGTCCCATGGAGAACAGACGCTAATGCAGACTCTTAATGTGTTATGAGCTGCCGAAAAACAAGATCCTTCCTTTGTGGGTTTTGCAACCACAGTGCTTAGCACCACGTTGGTTTAACATTTAGTGTATTGAAATGAAAACTAATGTTTCCTTCCAAGATGGAAATTATATCATTCACAGCCATGCGTGGCTCCATTTATCATAACATTAAAACAAAAACATGAAACACTTCCCTGCAAATTTTTTTGTGCAAAAATCATAGCCTTTGCGTAATTATTTACTTAAACTCATGCTTGAGTTATATCTCAGCCCTTCCCTCTATTAACATTAAGCCAGTACTATTTATCAGCTCTGGCTTGGGTTTGAAAACATTTCTGCCAACTGTGCATCAGATTAAATACAGGAGAGGAAATGGGGACTTTGCTCTAACAAATACTAACAGTGTGACAGGGGACAGAGGGATGNTTGCGTAATTATTTACTTAAACTCATGCTTGAGTTATATCTCAGCCCTTCCCTCTATTAACATTAAGCCAGTACTATTTATCAGCTCTGGCTTGGGTTTGAAAACATTTCTGCCAACTGTGCATCAGATTAAATACAGGAGAGGAAATGGGGACTTTGCTCTAACAAATACTAACAGTGTGACAGGGGACAGAGGGATGCTAGTGTGGTACTTTTTACACAACTCATCTTCAAAGTGCCTTTGAACCAGCCCTTCCTCCCCCGACTTTGCTCTGGCAGGGCTCCTCTGCACACTTCACAGGGGCAGAACACAACTAAAAGACTGGCTCACTGTCCCAGCCCTCCGGCCTTCCTTTCTGAGAGGTCTTCTTTCCCTGAGAGGGGAAATGTTGAGGGAGAAAGGTTGTTGCCACACTGGCAACTTGGGCTGTGCATCTGGCTGTATGTGCATTCATAGGCTGCATCCCTGTGTATGACTCAACCCTCTGCTTATTGCCCCTGTGTCATGCCGTGCTGTGAAGTGCCAGAGATCGCATCACTTGTCTCTAAGGTTACTGTAAAATGTACAACCAGCATGGGAGACATGGGATCCAACAAAGACAGAGGAGACCTTAGAGAGACCTTTGCTTTTACAAGAGGAAATTAAACTTAAGAAATGTGACAGAGTGCTTTGTGGCCACCATAACTCGACAGTAGCATGCCTGAGCCAGTCCCCAGTCTATCCAGTTCTAGAAACTGTTTTAAACATGAATTATGGACAGCCTTCTCAAAGCATTTCTATGTGAATTAATTTCTTCTTCTCTTTCTGATCATCCTCGGTTACCAGTAATTTGTCTACACTAATATTTTGTATATATTTATTTTTAAATTTTTGTATGTCTGATGTATATATGTTTATGTGTACCACAGTGAACATGTGGAGATCATATGACAACCTTGGGTGTCAGTCCTCTCTTCCTCCATGTTTAAGGATCTCTTGTTCACTGCTGGGTGCCCTGGCAGAACAAGATAATATGGGGTAGTGTGAGCTGGGTACTGGCACAGGTATACTACTCATGTGAGCAGTGTACATAATAATAAACAACAACAGACACCGTCTGAAACACAAAAGGTGAGGACTGACGCCCATTCCTGATCTTTGACCTCGTGTGTGCTGTGTCGGGTGTGCCATGCTAACTGCCTTGCAGACTTTCAGGGATTTTCCTGTTCTCTGCATCCCATCTTACTATAGGAGCACTGGGTGACAGATGTGTCCCATTGTGTGTGACTCGTGGCTCCTTATGCTTGTGTGGCAAGTGCTTTATCACCCATTGAGCCATGTCTACCACCCTCTGTACTTCCTTTATTAGATTACTCTAGGACAAAGTCGTAAGTCATATATTGGACACTTAGCGAGTTCAGTGCCTGGGATGCATATTTCTTTCCTTTTTTGTTTATTTGCTTATTTATTTGTTTGTTTTGTCCTGAGCATCTATGTCTTTCCTATCCACTCAGTTGTTCTCACACCTAAATCCTTTAATCCCACTTTTTTTTTTCTTAATACAAGAAAGGACTCATAGGGACTGACCTAACCACCCTCCCCCGGTGCAACCTCCCTTGGTAGATAGAGCCCTAGAAACTCTGAACTTGTCTTCTGGTCTTCTCTCCTGGTCCAGAGTGATGGCACATCTGTCATGGCTGTTGCCATGGATACAGTTAAACATAATGATGCTATCCTAGTTTCCTTTCCTTTCTATTCCACGCCTCCTCCCCCATAGTGACTCTATAGGGCTCAGGCTGTAGAGTTTACTGGTAGCACATACATGGCCCTGGGTTCAGTTCCCAGTACTGAGAACACCACAAGACAAATAGATAAAGAAGAAAGACCTCCTAAGTCTGCAATGAACCAGTTCAACAGACAGATCAGACAACCAAGTTCCCAGTTGATAACTAGAAGACTGAGGACTAGTTGAAGACAAATATGTCAACAGCTGTTTTATGCTGGCTATATCTACTCACACAATAACCCTGAAGCGTCTTTTTCTTATGGCTGGTGCTTTTTGAAGAAACAGAGTGAGAACTTAAGTCAGGATCACAGAGCTGATGAGACACAAAAAGCTGGTTGACTATAGGACCTGGCCACTATACCATATGACTAGTTAGACTAACTCTTGCTCTTGGTACTGTGTTATAATACTCAGAATCAACTGGTAGTGATCATAATTATAATTCATATAAATATAGTTTCATAAATAAACACTAATGCAGACTTAAATAATTTTCTAGAAAATTCTATCATGAGGTTTAAAAAGAACAGAGTTGTCACTGTGCTAATACTTCAAGAGAGATATCTTCCTGTTTCCCCATTAAGTAAAAAATAATTTCTTTACATATTACCTAAAGTAACAGATATATTATAAACATACGAGGGAAAAAAACTTTTAATTCTAAACTTTAATAATACTAGAAAATACGGTTTTGTCTTTGAATATCTGAAGCCCCAAAAGGCTGTTGTCTGCAAAGAGAAAAGCTGAGAGTAAATAAGAGAATTTTTTCATTTGAAGAGAATGATTATCTTCAGAGGGACATGTGCTTTTAAATCAGTGGGGATGTCTTTTATGAAGTTGAGATTCTGGCCAAACTCATAAATAAACTGGAAGTGTGTGCTAGGTTAGCAGCTGATCAGAAAGCAGGGACAGCAGAGGGAGCATCCCTAGAGCCCTGCAGTAGAAACTAGATATTTCAGGATGCTGGAGACAGGAGATGTCCCGAGGGGAACATCAGTTCCTGAAATAGGATAGGAGGGAGGAGGATTTGCAACAGGAAACAAGCAGGCCAAAATGCTATCATCGGAGATTACACAGCAAATGCTTCTCGATATTTGAGAGTCTAGTCATGCGGTTGCTCTTCTCTATTTTGTCCCGCCAAGAGCCAACTCTGTAGCATGTCACGGAAAAGGCCAAGGTGCATACAATATGCATCAGTGCAAAACATATCTCCTACCCGGGCACCTAAAAGCAACTCGGTCCAAAGAACTCACTTGGAAGGTAAGGAGCAGAAAGTCACATGATAAATCGGGCAGTAACTTACTTTAAGGAAAATGATGGCACATGCACACATTTATGCTTCTCCCACACATGCACACGTTTATGCTTCTCCCACACATGCACACGTTTATGCTTCTCCCACACATGCACACATTTATGCTTCTCCCACACATGCACACGTTTATGCTTCTCCCACACATGCACACGTTTATGCTTCTCCCACACATGCACACGTTTATGCTTCTCCCACACATGCACACGTTTATGCTTCTCCCACACATGCATACGTTTATGCTTCTCCCACACATGCACACATTTATGCTTCTCCCACACATGCACACGTTTATGCTTCTCCCACACGTGTGCACATAGTCAGGCTGACATGAGAACATGATTAGGGGTTCATTTGATTGGCAGTTATCTCCCATCCCTCCCAGCAGACCATCCAAAGCTGTACTAAGTTCTTAAATGTTCATCATGACCCTGTATCTGAGTCTCATACATGAATATGGGCAACACACACACACACCAAGGTACCTCTGCAGCGCTCTTGCATGTTGCATCCTATGGCCGTAGCCTTGACGTTGAATGCAAATCATGCGTACCTTGCACTGTGTGAGCTATCTCACCAAGCAGTGCCAACAAATGCTGCCTCAGTCTGACACCCAGGTTCAACTTTGGGAATATTCTATTTCTGAATTATGGCATACATTCAAAACTCTGGTAAAAACATAATAGTGTAATTATTACACAAACAAACCAAAACCAAAACCAAAACCAAAGTCCTTTAATGTTTTCTACCGTTATTCCTTAGCATCAAAGTATCACATTGTGTCTGGCTTATCGTGTGATGGACAAGCAAGTGCACCCAGCCTACAAATTCACCGTTGTCTTTAGTAAATGGTAAAATTATACATACAACAAAGAAGTTTTCAAATGAGTCTTTGACTTTTATCATTGGTAAATGTTTGACTTTCATACCCATTTTATATACTTATATGTCTGGGGTCACATTTCTCATACATAAAGGTATCCCAAGAAGGAAGTATTTCAGAAGGCCGCCTCTCCACAAGTGCCTTAGCATTTCATTCACTTTTGTTTGGATCCCACTTGGAACATGATTATTGTTCCAGAGGACAGGTTACTGTATTATTTCCTGTGACTATTTTAAATTGATATCCCATTATAATCTTAAGAAGGAAATTCTTTTTAATTGTATAAACCCTATTTTTTAAAACCTGCAAATCAAAAGCATCAGACATCAAGATTAGGGAGACCCAATAAAAGAATTACTGAAGTCAACTGCTGCCTTTGCAGACACCCAGGAGAAGATTAACAGTAGAAAATGGTTTAAGTTTTCACCCTGGCAAGGCTGCTGGCGTGCACGGTTGCCATGGGAGAGTTAATAGCACTTAATGAATCAGAAAGCAGAAGACTGTGATCACAGATCATTTCAGAACATTAAATCCTGTCTGGAAAGATGAAATGCATGTTTCAAGGATGTGGTTATCATTCCATTGTAAAATGATTTGTGTTCCTTTCACTGAAAGGCTCAGGTGAGCTTTAGGAAGATGCAGGTGAGAGGAGAGTGGTTCCCATTGGCCTGGGAGAGGCCCAGTCAGGGTCCACGTATGGCAAGAAGCCTGTTCTCCTCCTGTCTTCAGCTTGACTCTAAACTTGCAGCTGAGAGGTGGGAGGTGGGGGCTGAGTGTCTCTCAAGAGTGAACTGTGGAATTGGGAGCTGTGATGTTTCAGGGCCTCTAATTCTTGCTAGATATAAAATTTACATTTGGTTAATTGTATTATATCTTATGTACATGCATACACACACACAAACACACACACACACACACTCAAGACATACAATTATCCTTCAGTGTCTGTAGGGCATACCCTGGAGATTACTTATAACATCTAATATGGTGTAAAGACCCTATGTGTCATTGTTATTCCCTATAGATCATCATATGCCATATAAATTATGACAGAAAAAAATGGTATGCATTCAGTACAGAGAAAACTGATTAAATAATATTGTTCATTCATAGTCAGCTGAATCCATGGACAAAGAACACATGAACAGAGGGGCAGCTATAAGTCTAATATTATTCATTTGTGTGTGTGTGTGTGTGTGTGTGTGTGTGTGTGTGTGTGTGTGTGTATGTGTGTGTGTGTGTGTGTGTGTGTGTGTGTGTGTGTGTGTGTGTGTGTAACATATATTCTCATATATGTATATATGTATATGAGAGATAGGGAAAAGGGCAGAAATACCTCCACGTGTATTCATAAAGGTGGTCACTACATGACACTGTGCCCTTAGGACATCTTGGTCCCAGAGCTTTGATGATGGCCTTTGAGTGAGCCTAAGGGCTCAGAGCTTTGGCCCTGATGACAGCAGTCCTAAGGTAGCACCACCACACTTAGCGTGTTCTCAGCAGGGCTCCCTCCCTGCTCCTGCTTACAGCTCATTAGAATAGAGGCTAGTTATAAAGCATTATCTGCTTATCAAGACTATCACCTTGATTATGATCCTCTTTCTTTAAAAATCTACCTTTTAAAATGTTTTCAGGGACTGGGGTTATGGCTCAGTTGGTGAAACGCCTGTTGCACAAGCATGAGGTTCTGAGTTCAGATGCCAGATACTTACACACAAGCTGGACATAATGGTGCATCCCCTGTAACCTTAGTGCAGGCAGAGGTGGAGACAGACAGACCCTCATAGGCCATTGGCCAGCTGGGGCAGCTGAATCAGTGAGCTCCCGGTTCAGTGGTCTCAAACAAGATGGTGAAAAGTTGAAAGCCATTGAGGAAGACACCCAGGGTCAGCCACTGGCTTCCATACCTGTGGGTACATATGTGCAGACACACACATGTGTGTGTGAACACATACCTTAACATATGCACAGCCACACAACACACCTGTGTGTGCACAGGCACAAAATATACACAAGCATAGTTAAGTTAATATCTGGTGACTGTGCAATGTATAATCAAGTGGCAAATTAGAACTCATAGCATAGACTCAGGAATAATCGCTAGCATTGATATAAATAATGTATTAGAAGATTTTATGCTGGTGAGATCTTTAAAAAGCATGATGGCATCTATCATATTATATATTCTATATTGTAAAAATTACCCTCAAACCATCAGCCATTTAGGATTACTGTGATCCATATCATAGTGCGCCACCTCCTTTCAAATCTTACTTGGATCACGGTTCCTAAAACATCTGAAGAACTGGGCTTGGCAGTGTATGCTCTTAAGTCTTGAGAACTGTACCCTGGAGGATGCGAGGATCCTCCTGAGTCCTAATTTCTCAGGAACTTCAGTTGCAAGTGGGGCCTTGGTGGTTCTGGCTTCCCCATCTGACTCCAATCCCAAGAGATGCTCTGTTGCTCCCACGGGAGTTCTGTCCTTGCCTCCCAGGTCGGCCCTGCTTCTGACCGTGGCTCTCACCGCTCTGAGCATCACCTCACTTCCATCCAAGTGCCCAGGCAGCTTTTTACCACAGCTCCAGCTCAGATCTTCCAGATGTCTCTGCCATTTTATTTTAATTTGAACCCACACTTCTGTCTGGGCATAACTTGCCCTGGGAACCTTTCTTTCTTCCAGCCTACGCTTCTACTCTAGTATGCAATGATGCTTCCCGAGGCCAGACTTCCCTGCTGGCTCGGTTTTTCTGCTCTTGTGGTTCCTCTTGATGGCTGTGCTGATGCTGATCTTCTGAGCTACAAGAAAGTTTACATCACTCTGTTACCCAAGACTTCTCAGTGTGGATGACACACGTCCTAGGCCAGGCATGTGTGACAAGAGTCCCCATGTTTCCCTGCACACCTCCTCATCTTGCATGTTCTGTCACCCACAGTGAAAGGCTCCACTGTCTACCAGCTTACAAAGCTAAGAAGAAAGCCAACAACCAGCCACCAGTCAGCCAGCTCTCCCTGCCTGGCACTCCATCAGCCTAGCATGAGCTCTCCAGCAAGGCTCTAAGTCTACATTGCAGCTTGCAACTTGGCTCAGCACTCATGAGCTCCCAGACCCTTAAGGAGGTAGAGACAGGAAGATCCAAAATTTAAGGCTATCCTCAGCTACAAAATGAGTTTAAAGTCAGCATGGGATACACGAGTCTCAGTCTCAAAAAATAGAATAGAATGAGTAGCTACATGAGTGTTGGATAGAGCAGGAAGATCCTAGCATTCTAGTTGCCTGTAACTTCATAGAAAACGAGGTGGTGAAGCCACCCACGCTGTCACCCCATTGTAACGGTTCTCCCTGCTTTCAAATTCTACCAGCGGACCTGTCATCCTAAACCTTAGAGCTTTCTGTTTGTTTGCAGAGCTGAGAGGAAACCTAGGCTTTCCCATGTGCCAGGTGAGTGGTCTGCGTCCTAGCTACAGCACCACCACATGCACCTGAAAAGGAGTGTGAGTCTCAACCTTCCTAATGCTGTGACCCTTTAACACAGTTCCTCATGTTGTGGTGATCCCCGACCCATAAAATTATTTTCATTGCTACTTCATAACTAATTTTTCTACTGCTATAAATCTGTCTTAGTGAGGGTTTCTATTCCTGCACAAACATCATGACCAAGAAGCAAGTTGGGGAGGAAAGGGTTTATTCGGCTTACACTTCCATACTGCTGTTCATCACCAAAGGAAGTCAGGACTGGAACTCAAGCAGGAGCTGATGCAGAAGCCATGGAGGGATGTTCTTTACTAGCTTGCTTTCCCTGGCTTGCTCAG
>LR749543.1:3111118-3219508 GCA_902729485.2 Mus minutoides
TTGCGTAATTATTTACTTAAACTCATGCTTGAGTTATATCTCAGCCCTTCCCTCTATTAACATTAAGCCAGTACTATTTATCAGCTCTGGCTTGGGTTTGAAAACATTTCTGCCAACTGTGCATCAGATTAAATACAGGAGAGGAAATGGGGACTTTGCTCTAACAAATACTAACAGTGTGACAGGGGACAGAGGGATGATAGTGTGGTACTTTTTACACAACTCATCTTCAAAGTGCCTTTGAACCAGCCCTTCCTCCCCCGACTTTGCTCTGGCAGGGCTCCTCTGCACACTTCACAGGGGCAGAACACAACTAAAAGAGAAGACTGGCTCACTGTCCCAGCCCTCCGGCCTTCCTTTCTGAGAGGTTTTCTTTCCCTGAGAGGGGAAATGTTGAGGGAGAAAGGTTGTCACCACACTGGCACTTGGGCTGTGCATCTGGCTATATGTGCATCCATAGGCTGCATCCCTGTGTATGACTCAACCCTCTGCTTATTGCCCCTGTGTCATGCCGTGCTGTGAAGTGCCAGAGATCGCATCACTTGTCTCTAAGGTTACTGTAAAATGTACAACCAGCATGGGAGACATGGGATCCAACAAAGACAGAGGAGACCTTAGAGAGACCTTTGCTTTTACAAGAGGAAATTAAACTTAAGAAATGTGACAAAGTGCTTTGTGGCCACCATAACTCGACAGTAGCATGCCTGAGCCAGTCTCCAGTCTATCCAGTTCTAGAAACTGTTTTAAACATGAATTATGGACAGCCTTCTCATATCATTACTATGTGAATTAATTTCTTCTTCTCTTTCTGATCATCCTCGGTTACCAGTAATTTGTCTACACTAATATTTTGTATATATTTATTTTTAATTTTTTGTATGTCTGATGTATATATGTTTATGTGTACCACAGTGAACATGTGGAGATCATATGACAACCTTGGGTGTCAGTCCTCTCTTCCCCCATGTTTAAGGATCTCTTGTTCACTGCTGGGTGCCCTGGCAGAACAAGATAGTATGGGGTAGTGTGAGCTGGGTACTGGCACAGGTATACTACTCATGTGAGCAGTGTACATAATAATAAACAACAAGAGACACCGTCTGAAACACGAAAGGTGAGGACTGACGCCCATTCCTGGTCTTTGACCTCGTGTGTGCTGTGTTGGGTGTGCCACGCTCACTGCCTTGCAGACTTTCAGGGATTTTCCTGTTCTCTGCATCCCATCTTACTATAGGAGCACTGGGTGACAGATGTGTCCCATTGTGTGTGACTCGTGGCTCCTTATGCTTGTGTGGCAAGTGCTTTATCACCCATTGAGCCATGTCTACCACCCTCTGTACTTCCTTTATTAGCTTACTCTAGGACAAAGTCGTAAGTCATATATTGGACACTTAGCGAGTTCAGTGCCTGGGATGCATATTTCTTTCCTTTTTTGTTTATTTGCTTATTTATTTGTTTGTTTTGTCCTGAGCATCTATGTCTTTCCTATCCACTCAGTTGTTCTCACACCTAAATCCTTTAATCCCACTTTTTTTTTTCTTAATACAAGAAAGGACTCATAGGGACTGACCTAACCACCCTCCCCCGGTGCAACCTCCCTTGGTAGATAGAGCCCTAGAAACTCTGAACTTGTCTTCTGGTCTTCTCTCCTGGTCCAGAGTGATGGCACATCTGTCCTGGCTGTTGCCATGGATACAGTTAAACATAATGATGCTATCCTAGTTTCCTTTCCTTTCTATTCCACACCTCCTCCCCCATAGTGACTCTATAGGGCTCAGGCTGTAGAGTTTACTGGTAGCACATACATGGCCCTGGGTTCAGTTCCCAGTACTGAGAACACCACAAGACAAATAGATAAAGAAGAAAGACCTCCTAAGTCTGCAATGAACCAGTTCAACGTACAGATCAGACAACCAAGTTCCCAGTTGATAACTAGAAGACTGAGGACTAGTTGAAGACAAATATGTCAACAGCTGTTTTATGCTGGCTATATCTACTCACACAATAACCCTGAAGCGTCTTTTTCTTATGGCTGGTGCTTTTTGAAGAAACAGAGTGAGAACTTAAGTCAAGATCACAGAGCTGATGAGACACAAAAAGCTGGTTGACTATAGGACCTGGCCACTATACCATATGACTAGTTAGACTAGACTAACTCTTGCTCTTGGTACTGTGATATAATACTCAGAATCAACTGGTAGTGATCATAATTATAATTCATATAAATGTAGTTTCATAAATAAACACTAATGCAGACTTAAATAATTTTCTAGAAAATTCTATCACGAGGTTTAAAAAGAACAGAGTTGTCACTGTGCTAATAATACTTCAAGAGAGATATCTTCCTGTTTCCCCATTAAGTAAAAAATAATTTCTTTACATATTACCTAAGGTAAGAGATATATTATAAACATATGAGGGAAAAAACTTTTCATTCTAAACTTTAATAATACTAGAAAAGACATTTTTGTCTTTGAATATCCAAAACCCCAAAAGGCTGTTGTCTGCAAAGAGAAAAGCTGAGAGTAAATAAGAGAATTTTTTCATTTAAAGAGAATGATTATCTTCAGAGGGACATGAGCTTTTAAATCAGTGGGGATGTCTTTTATGAAG
Source organism: Mus minutoides (assembly GCA_902729485.2). Lineage (NCBI taxonomy): Eukaryota > Metazoa > Chordata > Mammalia > Rodentia > Muridae > Mus > Mus minutoides. The sequence goes on from LR749543.1 coordinate 3,113,732, forward strand.
TTGAGATTCTGGCCAAACTCATAAATAAACTGGAAGTGTGTGCTAGGTTAGCAGCTGATCAGAAAGCAGGGACAGCAGAGGGAGCATCCCTAGAGCCCTGCAGTAGAAACTAGATATTTCAGGATGCTGGAGACAGGAGATGTCCCGAGGGGAACATCAGTTCCTGAAATAGGATAGGAGGGAGGAGGATTTGCAACAGGAAACAAGCAGGCCAAAATGCTATCATCGGAGATTACACAGCAAATGCTTCTCGATATTTGAGAGTCTAGTCATGCGGTTGCTCTTCTCTATTTTGTCCCTCCAAGAGCCAACTCTGTAGCATGTCACAGGAAAGGCCAAGGTGCATACAATATGCATCAGTGCAAAACGTATCTCCTACCCGGGCACCTAAAAGCAACTCGGTCCAAAGAACTCACTTGGAAGGTAAGGAGCAGAAAGTCACATGATAAAATCGGGCAGTAACTTACCTTAAAGAAAATGATGGCACATGCACACGTTTATGCTTCTCCCACACATGCACACGTTTATGCTTCTCCCACACATGCACACGTTTATGCTTCTCCCACACATGCACACGTTTATGCTTCTCCCACACGTGTGCACATAGTTAGGCTGACATGAGAACATGATTAGGGGTTCATTTGATTGGCAGTTATCTCCCATCCCTCCCAGCAGACCATCCAAAGCTGTACTAAGTTCTTAAATGTTGATCACGACCCTGTATCTGAGTCTCATACATGAATATAGGGAACACACACACACACATACACACACACCAAGGTACCTCTGCAGCGCTCTTGCATGTTGCATCCTATGGCCGTAGCCTTGGCATTGAATGCAAATCATGCGTACCTTGCACTGTGTGAGCTATCTCACCAAGCAATGCCAACAAATGCTGCCTCAGTCTGACACCCAGGTTCAACTTTGGGAATATTCTATTTCTGAATTATGGCATACATTCAAAACTCTGGTAAAAACATAATAGTGTAATTACCAAAAACAAACCAAAACCAAAACCAAAACCAAAGTCCTTTAATGTTTTCTACCGTTATTCCTTAGCATCAAAGTATCACATTGTGTCTGGCTTATCGTGTGATGGACAAGCGAGTGCATCCAGCCTACAAATTCACCGTTGTCTTTAGTAAATGGTAGCCGGGCGTGGTGGTGCACGCCTTTAATCCCAGCACTCGGGAGGCAGAGGCAGGCGGATTTCTGAGTTCGAGGCCAGCCTGGTCTACAAAGTGAGCTCCAGGACAGCCAGGGCTATACAGAGAAACCCTGTCTCGAAAAACCAAAAAAAAAAAAAAAAAAAAAAAAAAAAAAAAAAAAAAAAAAAAAAAAAAAAAAAAAAAAAAAAAAAAAAAAAAAAAAAAAAAAAAAAAAAAAAAAAAAAAAAAAAAAAAAAAAAAAAAAAAAAAAAAAAAAAAAAAAAAAAAAAAAAAAAAAAAAAAAAAAAAAAAAAAAAAAAATAGTAAATGGTAAAATTATACATACAACAAAGAAGTTTTCAAATGAGTCTTTGACTTTTATCATTGGTAAATGTTTGACTTTCATACCCATTTTATATACTTATATGTCTGGGGTCACATTTCTCATACATAAAGGTATCCCAAGAAGGAAGTATTTCAGAAGGCCGCCTCTCCACAAGTGCCTTTAGCATTTCATTCACTTTTGTTTGGATCCCACTTGGAACATGATTATTGTTCCAGAGGACAGGTTACTGTATTATTTCCTGTGACTATTTTAAATTGATATCCCATTATAATCTTAAGAAGGAAATTCTTTTTAATTGTATAAACCCTATTTTTTAAAACTTGCAAATCAAAAGCATCAGACAGACATCAAGATTAGGGAGACCCAATAAAAGAATTACTGAAGTCAACTGCTGCCTTTGCAGACACCCAGGAGAAGGTTAACAGTAGAAAATGGTTTAAGTTTTCACCCTGGCAAGGCTGCTGGCGTGCACGGTTGCCATGGGAGAGTTAATAGCACTTAATGAATCAGAAAGCAGAAGACTGTGATCACAGATCATTTCAGAACATTAAATCCTGTCTGGAAAGATGAAATGCATGTTTAAAGGATGTGGTTATCATTCCATTGTCTCAGGTGAGCTTTAGGAAGATGCAGGTGAGAGGAGAGTGGTTCCCATTGGCCTGGGAGAGGCCCAGTCAGGGTCCACGTATGGCAAGAAGCCTGTTTTCCTCCTGTCTTCAGCTTGACTCTAAACCTGGAACTGAGAGGTGGGAGGTGAGGGTGAACTCTCAAGAGTGAACTGTGGAATTGGGAGCTGTGATGTTTCAGGGCCTCTAATTCTTGCTAGATATAAAATTTACATTTGGTTAATTGTATTATATTTTATATACATGCACACACACACACACAAACACACACACTCAAGACATACAATTATCCTTCAGTGTCTGTAGGGCATACCCTGGAGATTACTTATAACATCTAATATGGTGTAAAGACCCTATATGTCATTGTTATTCCCTATAGATCATCATATGCCATAAAAATTATGACAGAAAAAAATTGGTATGCATTCAGTACAGAGAAAACTGATTAAATAATATTGTTCATTCATAGTCAGCTGAATCCATGGACAAAGAACACATGAACAGAGGGGCAGCTATAAGTCTAATATTATTCATTTGTGTGTGTGTGTGTGTGTGTGTGTGTGTGTGTGTGTGTAACATATATTCTCATATATGTATATATGTATATGAGAGATAGGGAAAAGGGCAGAAATACCTCCACGTGTATTCATAAAGGTGGTCACTATATGACACTGTGCCCTTAGGACATCTTGGTCCCAGACCTTTGATGATGGCCTTTGAGTGAGCCTAATGGCTCAGAGCTTTGGCCCTGATGACAGCAGTCCCAAAGTAGCACCACAACACTTAGTGTGTTCTCAGCAGGGCTCCCTCCCTGCTCCTGCTTACAGCTCATTAGAATAGAGGCTAGTTATAAAGCGTTATCTGCTTATCAAGACTATCACCTTGATTATGATCCTCTTTCTTTAAAATCTACCTTTTAAAATGTTTTCAGGGACTGGGGTTATGGCTCAGTTGGTGAAACGCCTGTTGCACAAGCATGAGGTTCTGAGTTCAGATGCCAGATACTTATACACAAGCTGGACATAATGGCGCATCCCCTGTAACCTTAGCGCAGGCGGAGGTGGAGACAGACAGATCCTCAGTTGCTATTGGCCAGCTGGAGCAGCTGAATCAGTGAGCTCCCGGTTCAGTGGTCTCAAACAAGATGGTGAAAATTTGAAAGCCATTGAGGAAGACACCCAGGCTCAGCCACTGGCTTCTATACCTGTGGGTACATATGTGCAGACACACACACACGTGTGTGTGAACACATACCTTAACATATGCACAGCCACACAACACACCTGTGTGTGCACAGGCACAAAATATACACAAGCATAGTTAAGTTAATATCTGGTGACTGTGCAATGTATAATCAAGTGGCAAATTAGAACTCATAGCATAGACTCAGGAATAGTCGCTAGCATCGATATAAATAATGTATTAGAAGATTTTATGCTGGTGAGATCTTTAAAAAGCATGATGGCATCTATCATATTATATATTCTATATTGTAAAAATTACCCTCAAACCGTCAGCCATTTAGGATTACTGTGATCCATATCATAGTGCGCCACCTCCTTTCAAATCTTATTTGGATCACGGTTTCTAAAACATCTGAAGAACTGGGCTTGGCGGTATATGCTCTTAAGTTTGAGAACTGTACCCTGGAGGATGAGAGGATCCTCCTGAGTCCTAATTTCTCAGGAACTTCAGTTGCAAGTGGGGCCTTGGTGGTTCTGGCTTCCCCATCTGACTCCAATCCCAAGAGATGCTCTGTTGCTCCCACAGGAGTTCTGTCCTTGCCTCCCAGGTCGGCCCTGCATCTGACCGTGGCTCTCACCGCTCTGAGCATCACCTCACTTCCATCCAAGTGCCCAGGCAGCTTTTTACCACAGCTCCAGGTCAGATCTTCCAGATGTCTCTGCCATTTTATTTTAATTTGAACCCACACTTCTGTCTGGGCATAACTTGCCCTGGGAACCTTTCTTTCTTCCAGCCTACGCTTCTACTCTAGTATGCAATGATGCTTCCCGAGGCCAGACTTCCCTGCTGGCTCTGTTTTTCTGCTCTTGTGGTTCCTCTTGATGGCTGTGCTGATGCTGATCTTCTGAGCTACAAGAAAGTTTACATCACTCTGTTACCCAAGACTTCTCAGTGTGGATGACACACGTCCTAGGCCAGGCATGTGTGACAAGAGTCCCCATGTTTCCCTGCACACCTCCTCATCTTGCATGTTCTGTCACCCACAGTGAAAGGCTCCACTGTCTACCAGCTTACAAAGCTAAGAAGAAAGCCAACAACCAGCCACCAGTCAGCCAGCTCTCCCTGCCTGGCACTCCATCAGCCTAGCATGAGCTCTCCAGCAAGGCTCTAAGTCTACATTGCAGCTTGCAACTTGGCTCAGCACTCATGAGCTCCCAGACCCTTAAGGAGGTAGAGACAGGAAGATCCAAAATTTAAGGCTATCCTCAGCTACAAAATGAGTTTAAAGTCAGCATGGGATACACGAGTCTCAGTCTCAAAAAATAAATAAACGATTAGAACGAGTAGCTACATGAGTGTTGGATAGAGCAGGAAGATCCTAGCATTCTAGTTGCCTGTAACTTCATAGAAAACGAGGTGGTGAAGCCACCCACGCTGTCACCCCATCGTAAAGGTTCTCCCTGCTTTCAAATTCTACTAGCGGACCTGTCATCCTAAACCTTAGAGCTTTCTGTTTGTTTGCAGAGCTGAGAGGAAACCTAGGCTTTCCCATGTGCCAGGTGAGTGGTCTGCGTCCTAGCTACAGCACCACCACACGCACCTGAAAAGGAGTGTGAGTCTCAACCTTCCTAATGCTGTGACCCTTTAACACAGTTCCTCATGTTGTGGTGATCCCCGACCCATAAAATTATTTTCATTGCTACTTCATAACTAATTTTTCTACTGCTATAAATCTGTCTTAGTGAGGGTTTCTATTCCTGCACAAACATCATGACCAAGAAGCAAGTTGGGGAGGTAAGGGTTTATTCGGCTTACACTTCCATACTGCTGTTCATCACCAAAGGAAGTCAGGACTGGAACTCAAGCAGGAGCTGATGCAGAAGCCATGGAGGGATGTTCTTTACTAGCTTGCTTTCCCTGGCTTGCTCAGCCTGCTCTCTTATAGAACCCAAGACTGCCAGCCCAGAGATGGTCCCACCCCCAAGGGGCCCTTGATCACTAATTGAGAAAATGCCTCACAGCTAGATCTCATGGAGGCATTTTCCCAACTGAAGCTCCTTTCTCTGTGATAACCCCAGCTGTGTCAAGTTGACACAAACCTAGCCAGTACAAAATCATAGTGTAAACATCTGTGTTCTCTGGTGGTCTTAGGTGACCCCTGTTAAAAGGTTGTTTAACTTCCTCCTCCCCCATCCACCCCTGCCAAGGAGGTCATGAACCGCAGGTTGAGAACTGCTGGACTAGGCCAAGAATGTAGCTTAGTGTTAGAACACTTGCCTACCTTGTAGGAGGTTCTGGGTTCAAGCCCCAGCATCACCAGTAAGAATATGAGTTTTTATTCTAAAGTAACATTCAGAATTTGGATAATCTTAACCCCATTGGAGTCTCAAACTGACATTTGGGATGTCTTTAGAGGAACAGGTGTGGCCCGTCTTATGGTACCTTTGTTCCAGGAGCACCCCATGTCTGATGACAAGATGAGGAGATCTTTACATCCTGGAGTTTCAGTGAGCCATAAACAGAAGGAAATATGTTGACAATGATCACTTCATGGAATTGCAACTATTCACAAAGATGACAGAAAGGGACATCTGTTTCCAGTCAGTGGGCAGGGCAGTTGGCTTCCTGTAGCAGCTGCCTGCTCCTTGCATGGAAGGCCACCAAGTGTTCAGGGTTATAAATAGGCGGTTATTAGAGCTCCTTCAGAAGGCATTAGGCAGAAGAGTTGGCAACTTTCTGTTCCTTTTTTTGGCTCACTCTTAGAATTAGAAGACCAGGGCTAACGCCTGCATGTGTCCGCATACCTCACACAAGGGTGTTGAGGGTGTGGGTCCCGTTGAGGGAAATTTTGGTGGGCCACACACACACATTTGCTGCTCTTCTTTTCATATCTAGGAACACAGTAAATCAGCCGTTTCCCAACTGTATGGGCACATATTCGAACCCTGCAGCCCCTTGGCACAAACTGTGCCTGGGCCATGTCTGTGAGGACACCCTGGGAAATGTTTCTCTGATGGCGATCACACCCTAATTCTGGGATGTGTGGATCCAGATTCCGAGGTGCATCCTCCCTGCTGTCGTCTCAAAGTGGGAAGAGCCATGAGACTGTACAGAGGCAGACAGGGACCATACTCACTTCAGAGAACAAAAAGAATGACCCAGAAACTCACATCTGCCTGGGACTATGGTGGAAAGTGGCACCCACCCCTGCTCACACTGGGGAAGATTTGGTGATTCTCCAGGTCAGCTGAACCGTGACAGTAAAGTTTTCCCATAAGGCAGATCTACCAGCAGAGCCCTGCCAAGAGCCGCTGCGATGTGCATGCCAGTTTGGGGAGTCTTTCTAAAATAGCCCTTTATTAAAGTCTTGTATTTCACTTTCAGTGAACATTTATTGTTTTCCTACTGCAAGCCAGCCCTGTACCCATACAGGGACTGGGGACGAGCTGGTCTTTGGGCAAAGGGTCAGCCTGGGGGGTTCAAAAACATGACTGCACAGCTCACAAAATTATTTTCCACCTCTTAACTATTGTAATTTAAGAAATAAGGCTCACTTCTTGTGAGTGCTATCCAACTAACACTTCTTTTCACAAATTACAGACTAAAATCACAGTGGTCAAATCTAGATTCCTTCATACCATCCGTTTCTGTCATAGCCTGAGCTAACTAAACTTTAAGCCTATCAAAATAACAGACATGGAAGTCCTGTGCAGGCATCTTGTTAAAGAAGCTGCCTTTTCCAAGTTCTCAGGAGCATCTAATGATGGGCCCTGACCTTCATCTTTCAGGTGACGTAGGGTTGAATGATTTAAATATTTTCTTCCTTTCTTTACCTAGCACTGTGCTTCGGGCCACAACCACCTTAGGGGTCAAAGAGTCCTTTAGCAGTGGTCACATATCAAATATCCTGCATATAGATACTTCCATTACAATTCATAATAGTAGCAACATTGCAGTCTTGAAGTAGCAATGAAATAACAATGGTTGGGAGTCACCCCAACATGAGAAACTGTCTTAACGGGTCACAGCATTAGGAAGGTTGAGAACCACTGGTCTAACATCTGTAAGGCTGTTCTCTGCCTCCATAAGACGTTACCAGAGAGTTCGAGGGTCCTCACAGTGTCTGGCTTTTTAAAGGGTAGACCTTTCCATTACTGGAGAATAATTCTCTTCCAAGTAGCTGGCGTGGACGAAGGAAACAAACGCACGCCAGCCAGCTGCCTTTCCACCTACTTCCTTCTGTCTTTGTACAAACAAGATGGGCTCACAATGTCCTACAAAGTCTGCCCCATAAAACAACCCGTATTTCCAGCATGGTTTTGCTGGGTCCTTTCCATTCAAAGCAAAACTACTCAAGGCTTGATTTAAAAAAAAAAAGGCAATTAAATTATAAAGAATGCACTCAAATAAATATCTGGATGCATTTCCTAGGCTGATAGAAAGCGCCACAGACAGGGTGGCTTTAACAACAGAAATGATTGTCTCTGTCTCTGGAGGCTACAAGCCTGAGAACACAGGCCTGGCAGAGCTGGTTCCCTTTGCAGGCTAGGAGAGCCAATGTATGCCGGACCTCTCTCCCTGTTTCTGGTAGTTTGCTGCCAATCTCTAGGTATTCCTTGGCTTATAGAAGAGTTACTCTCTGTGTCTGTCTTTGTCTAGATGCCCCCTTTTCTAGAGACACCAGTCGTTTTGAATCAGGGACCACCGCTGTAAGGACCTGATTTTAACTTAATTAATCAGCTATGCAGTGGTTTATCTCTAAATAAAGTCACAAGCAGAATCGCTGAGACACTGGGGTGCCAGCGGTTGAGCTTTTATTTATTCTGTTGTTGCTGCTTTGAGCTTTTGGTTGGTTGCTTGGTTGGTTGGGTTTTGTCTCCACCCTCTTTAAGAAGTTCTTTGTTTGCTCTGATGTTGGTGGTCAAGCCCAGGGCTTCACACACACAGATAAGCACCCTCCCAGTGGGCTGACTCCCAGTCCAGCATTTACACTGTAAGAGGCACAACCATCCTGTAATAAGACCTCTGCTGGCTCCTCACCCATGGTTTTGGAGTTCCCATGGCATATAGTCCTCTCTAAACACCCACTGGAAAACAGGCTGCATACTTCCTTCCTCCTCTGCACCCCTCCTCCTTTTTTTTCCTTCCCTTCCTAAGGGACACTCAGCTCCTGTTTCTGTGTCTCTGGGAGACACAAGGACTTTGAGATGCTATTCTCAGCTACTAATAGTTTAGGTAAGGAAACAAATCGTGGAATGGGTTTCTCTTCTGTAAGGCACTGGCTGAGCGAGGTTTGGGATATAATGGTGGCATGCTTGGCCAGTGCCCTCAAAGTGCTAGTGAACAAAATGGACCCAGAGTCCGGTCTATTCTGTGCAATGGTGGAAGTGTGTACATGGATAGAGGTTAAAGATATGAAGCCTGGATTTCCATGTGAATATTATAGACTGAGGAGACTTTGGGAGCAGAGATGAAGAAGAGTGACACTTGCCCCTCAGAAAGATCTTGGAAGCGGCTGGGGAGGGAGACAGCAGGTGCTCCAGAGCCTGTCCTAAAACAAACAAACAAACAAACAAACAACAAAACCTAGAATAGTGGTTCATCCTACCACTGAAGAGGTGGGCTCATAAAACAGTAAGTGGCAGCACACACACACACAGAGTAGGGGGGAGAGGGAGGGAGGGAGGGGGGGAGAGAGAGAGAGAGAGAGAGAGAGAGAGAGAGAGAGAGAGATTGAGATTCTTTGAGGAAAGTATGAGCTTATATTATCTACAGGGTACACCTGTACCTCAGAGGGAAAGCAGCATACTTCAAGACCCAGAGAGATGAGATTAGTGTAGGAACTGTCCTGGGGCAAGAGTGTTTAGCAGACACAGGAGCAAGGTGTGGGAGCAGGAGACCAGGATGAATGTTAGCTGTGGGCAAGGTGAAGACTATCTTGTAGATTAAGATTAAAATTTAGATGTATTAGTAGATGTGTTTCCAAGTGTAAAAGCTTGTGCTTGGGAAACTGTGAGTTGAAGGCTTCAGACTGAAGACCTCAATTAAAAGGGGACTATTCTGAAATTGAGTCATTTATCTTAAATGTCATCTGAGTGCATCATTTTGATGTTGAAAACTATCTGCACGTTGAAAGTATGAGATGATCCAGGGTCTCCATCAGGATATGAAGACCTCATGATTTAAGTATTCTTAGACCCTTCTTCTGTATGTCTCCATGTTAGTTTCCTGAACACCCCAGGCTCACTCTAGCTCTGGGCCTTTGCCCATGCGTAGAACAAAGTTTCTGTTGTTGTTCCTTAAGATGTTTTGACCTTCCTGTCACCTGATCAAGACCTATTTACCTGTTAGGATTTCCAGATTGCCCCCACCTCTCCCAAACTACCCAGGCACCCACTTTGGGGCTTTCCTGGAATTTGGGTTTCACTAATATCTTTCCAGTAGACAGTGACACTCTGGAGGCAGGAACTGTGTCTCCTGTCTAGACCAGCTTGTCTCCTGCCTAAAGTGCTGTATCTGGCATGTAACAGGTAGTCAGTTACTGTTTTGCTAAATGAGTGAATGAATGAGAAATTAACAGTATATGGATGGGGGGAGGTTCTGTCCCAGAAATAAAGTTTGGAAGAGAAATGAATAATTGTGACAAGTCACAAACAAGTTACACTGTAATGACCTCATTTTAACTTAACTAATCAGATATGCAATAGTTTGTCTCTGAAGAAAGTCATAAGCAGGATCACTGCCATGAGAGAACAAATATAGTTTGTACATAATTGGTGCTCAGAAATGTTTGAGGAATGGTGTTGTGGGAACGACTGGACAGCCCATGATGCTCAGTCAGTTGATGCCTGCGGGCTGTGGGAGACCCAAGCAACTGCTGATGAAGCCCTTCCCTCAGCCTTCTCTCCCCCTCCTTCCTCTCTCCAGCTGCTGAATTCTGTTCCCTTTTCCTGCTATCCACAGGCTATTTTCCCTTCCCAGTCACTCATGTGCTTGATTTGGGTATGGGTGATAGCCCAGTACTGCTGTCTCCACCACCCAAGGGTGGGACTTTTGTATCACCTCAGCACACTGGTAAACAGTGGGAGAGTGCATTCTTAGCACATGGGAGGTCAAGTTTGCCGCAGCACTATGGGAAAAGTCTGTAACGACCAGGCACCCCTAATCCAAAAATCTAAAACTGCTTATGGAAGTCTTTGTTTTGGGACCATTTGTGGATTTAAATATTTGAATTACAGATGTTCTGAATGATCAATTCTAAAATATGAAAAAAATCTCAAATATTTCTTTCTGGATAAAGGATGCTAAATTCTGTATTTTGTCTCTTTCCTTGAACAAATTGATGACATCCTCATTTTGGTAATGACTTTTTGTATTTGGTCTCATCAAAAGGTAAAATTAAGGGCTGGGGCGATGGTTCAATGGTTGCCGTGCAAGTAGGAGTCGGGAACTGGCATTCAGATCTCCATAGCCACAAGCCAGGAAGGCATGGAGGACTGTCTGAGAGGCCAGCACTCAGGGGCTGGGACAGGGCATCTGTGGAGGTCTGTCTGAGAGGCCAGCACTCAGGGGCTGGGACAGGGCATCTGTGGAGGTCTGTCTGAGAGGCCAGCACTCAGGGGCTGGGACAGGGCATCTGTTAGGCAAGCTGGCAAGCTGACAAGCTGAATCAGCAAGCCCAGGGCTCAGCAATGACCCTGCCTCAGTAAATACAGTGGAGGATGACAGAAGAAGACACCCCTCCATTGTCAACCATTGGTCTCCGCATGTACACACTCATGAGCATGGGCTCACACAGGTGTAAAACTACATACACACAGATGCAGTGTGCATGCACAGACACACACATACAGAGAAACACAAGCCCCCCCCACACACACACCAAGAGTGACTTTGAAAAATCTTGAATAATTTTCAAATCCAGAGTAGACTGATAGCTATCTTCATTAGCATCCCATTCTGAACTATTTGTTTGTTTGTTTATTTATTTATTTATTTATTTATTTACTTATTGTCACAATGTCATATCTCCTCCAGTCATGGAGCCACTGTTGAACTAGCAGAGTTTGAAAAGGAAGTGTGTTGTAGCGTTGAGATTTAAAAGTGTGAATATTCATAGGGTCTTATCTAAGCTGCTCACTGGTTACTTGGCCTTCACATTATGTTAAAGATATGCAAATCCTCAGAGGTCTGTGGGATATCCAGGCCCAATAACTCTGAACCTTTCAAACAGAATTGGCCCTTTGAATTTTCAGTAGATGTGTGCTGGCTCTCCTCAAACAACAGCCTTGCTCTTTCCTGGCTGCCTCCCTTCCTAGGGCTGTGGTCAGGGAGGAGCTTGAGTCAAACTGATCTGGCTTCATCTCCAAAGCAGGGCTGGCTTTTACCCGGTGTTTATACCATCTATCTTCTTTTGCTTCAAACATTTGACACTGATGGAGACAGCTTTGAAAGCGGAACACCCACACTCGATACGGCTGCATTCATTTTTCTTATGTTTTGGCTTCAATTACAGCACTTTTAATATTCATGAGGTTTGAAAAAATAAACATCCCAGACTATTTCCTCTGGATGGAAATGTGATGGTTTCAAGCCCCAGAGAAAACAGTGAGTCCTCCAGCCCATACCTTCCCCAAGTGGCTCCACACTGGTAGGAGGGGGCCTCCTTGACACCTTCTGGAAGCCTGTGACGTGGGGGGCCATGGCTGCTGTACGGGAGGAAAGAGGCCCATAGTGTGCATGTTTAAAGCTTCCCTTTGGAACAGTAGATAGAGGAATCTTTTCAACTGTTTCAGAAGTCACCCCTTTCCATCACTGAAAAGCACAGAAAAATCATTTATTAGCTTTTGTTGTACGATCCCAGATGGGCTTTTTCCTCAGCTCTCTCTCCTTACGTGGCATCGGCACTGTACCCTCTCAGAGGTGATATCATCGGTCCTGAGCTATTTCAAGGACTATATATACATTTTAAGGTAAATTTTTATTGCTTAAGTACGTTTGTGTACGTATCTGTGTGAGTATAAGACATCTGTGTGCACGTGACTGGGGAAGACGGAAGCATCAGATGCCCTGGAGCTGGAGCTACAGGTTGGAGTTAAAGGCAGCTGTGAGAAGCCTGATGTGGCTCTAGGGACTGAACTCAGGTCCTCTGCAAGAGCCGTGCACACGTTAATCATGGAGTCGTTTCTCTTGTACAGTGTTGTTCTAAGACCCCTCGTTGTGGGCTGCCCCTGACGATGGCCTGTCTCCGTTGCTGTTTCTCAAGATTACCACCCCCCACCCCCCCCCCCCCCCCCCCCCCCCCCCCCGTCCTCTCAGCCCAGTTCTTTTCCCAGGAATGAACTATGTCATCTGGCTGGTAGCCAGCCAGCCCCATATACCTGCAGATTCATGCCTTTCTTTCTCTAGGTTCCTCTGTGAGATCCATCTTTCCTTGGGAAGTACATGGCTGCTTTGCATCAAGGGCTAGCAGTCTCTTCCCCACGGTATAGTCTCCACCCACATGGCCGACTCAAACCGCTTTGTGACCTGTAACTAAACACTGGGGTGATCAACTTATAAGAGGAAAGGCTTATTTTGACTGTCAGATTTGGAGATTCCAGCTCATCATCAATGATCACATTTGGGGGGAGGGGTACTAGCTCCTAATGAAACAGGGTCACTCTCCTCATACAGGGAGCAAAAGAAAAAACAAGAGGCCAGAATCACACTATCTTTCTCAAAAGCCTACCCTCAAAGGCATAAGGGCCTCCACTGGGTTCAGTTTTCTCAAGGTTCCACTGTGTGTCAATAGCACCTTCCCACTCTAGGGGCCAAGCCCTTGCTGAACACTCACCGTGACTATGACTAAAACCTCGATCAGATCTACCCCTTCCTTCTTAGACCACTGAAAAGACGATTTCCTTCCCAGCCTGTGAATTGTCATGTCAGCATTAGAGAAATAAGCTGAAACTTCTAGAGCAAAAATGGGGCTGGGTGGGCTGCCTTCTCTCTCTTCTTCAATTCTGGGTATGGGGCAAACTATTGCAGCAAATATCCAAGAGGAAGGGAAGAAAGCCATCAGTGAACATGGTGGTATGCCAGGACTGAAAGGACCTGGGTACTTGGTAGTAGCAAGAAGTAATTCCAGACTTCCAGATTTATTCAAGGAGAAAAGTCAGTCACTTTGGCCACACTGTTAGCAGAATCCCCATTATATGCAAATACAACCAGATTAAGAATTTTTGCTTAATCCGAGATCCCTTTCTCCCTTCATCCCTCCCTCTCTCCCGCTCCCTGCCTCCCCCCTTCCCCACCCTGGCCTTTTCTCTGTTTGCTCAACCTTCTCAGATAGGAGTTTCCCCACACACTGTGGTCCCTTCTTCCCCATCTCTGTGCCACGCTGCTCTATTGCTCATTGAAGAGTTCCCTAAGGTGCTCCTGCCCACCAGTGTCCTCACATGCTCACACCCTTACGTCCCTTGCACTGGACTGAAGTGTCTCCGCTCAGCCTCTTCCCTTGCCAGTCATGAGCATCCTTTTAGCCTTGGGGAAGCATCTCCTGCCTCTGTCCTGTCTCAGCACCACTTGATGTCAGCTCTCCCCTGCTCTGGTCCACCTCCAGCCCCTAGACCTCCCCATCCAGTCTCTTCCCTACCCCCTGAGCGATTGAGTCATAGAGTTCTGCCACAGTTTCTCCCCTCGGGGATATATGCCTCCGTGATAGCTCTTGCTTCCTCTCCTAGGCAAGTATAGTAATGGCTCATTTGGTTTTCCTGTTTTGGTCTATCCTGGGTCTACCAACTTCTTGTTACTATCTTTTCCCTCATGCTGTGCCCAAGCTTATTCCTAAGCCCTGTCCACTCTTCCCCTAAAAAGAACTTCCCAGCCTATCTGTCCATTTGTCCTCATCGGCACCGCCCTCTTCTCCCATAAGTCACCATGATATCACCCCTAACACGGCCCCCTCTGTTCCTGGTCTTGTTCCTCCTGTTCTGGTTCCACAGTGCACCCAGAATATTCTTTTAACAAAATGAATCAGATTATACACCTCTCCTTTTTCAAACTGTTCACTGATTTCCAATTATATTTATAGTGAAAATCCATTGTATGCCAACAGCTGGATCCGGTCCTGTCACCTCAGAGGCTCTGTGGTTGAGACGCCATCTGTCCACAGTGGTCACCTGGCTCCTCCCATCACCCCAAGCCCTTCCCATTCAGAACCTTTGCTCACAGTGCACAGTGCACAGTGCTTTCCAGACCCTTCCCCTCTACTTTCACATCGTTTGGGGAGTTGCTTCAAAGGCTAATTCCTAAGAGAAGGTCTGAGCACTCTCTTTTATCCTTGATTATGGCACTGAAATATTTTCCTTCATTTCACTGTTCAAGACAAGAAAATCAACCCCTTCATCTGTCCCATGTTCCATTTCCCTTACCCCAAATCTTGAAACACTTTGAGACAAGGGGCCTCCTTTACTATGTGAAGAACGCAGGCTCAAAAGCATTGAATGAACAAGAAAGGACGGCTCTGTGCTACCTTGCTACTTATCGTTACTTAATACCATTACTTAATCATTACTTATCACTTGAGAGTTAATTGATAATTACTTGATAAGTAGTAAGTAGTCATTACTGAACAGACAGAATCTGAGCCTCTAGGCTTATTCAGTGATCTCTAAGTCCAACTCCAGGGACCGCCCTTCTTTCTTCTGTCTACCTGGGTGAATGAAGGAGCCACATCCCAGTCCTCCACGGTTACTGCATGCCTGCCCTGTTACTCGTCTTCCACCTGAACACTCTCTCTTTCTTTGTTGTCTTGTTAATGTCAGAACCCAACCTTTTCTTCACGGTCCCAATCCTACTATTTATGATGCACACTGAATTTGTCTCCCAGCAAGAAGCAAACAGCGCCTGGCCCAGCAGCATGCGTTTCTCAGTGCTGTATAGCTGTGCAGAATGTGTGTGTGTGTGTCCTCTTTTAATCTAGAATATAAGATGTCAGAGAAGCAGTTCTCTCTCTCTCTCTCTCTCTCTCTCTCTCTCTCTCTCTCTCTCTCACACACACACACACACACACACACACACACACACACACACACTGGTCTTAGTGTTGTCCCCACTTCTGTACATCAGGGTACAGAGCCTTGCTTGCAAAGCATGCTGGGTGACCAGGCAGCTCATCCAACAGTGCTGCTCATGCTGCCAAGGCTGAGGAAGAAAACTGAACAAGCCTTTTCACAATTCCTGAGCCTAACTGAAGTCAGACTGCAATAGCCTGAAATCAGAGAAGAGCCTTCAAGTTTATGGCCAAAGGAAGAGATAGCTGGTAAGGAATTCAGAGTCCCAACAGAGCTAGAATTGAGAACCGTAATAAATGGACCCACAGGCCTGAGGCCTGCTGGAACTTGCTTCCCACTAGGGTAGGGAAAAGTCGTGTTGGAGTGTATTGGTTCAGCCAGCCTGAGATGAAACCCCAGAAAACATTCTGCAGAGGGGTTCCCTGTGCCTGTTTTGTTACAGCTTCTCAGAGAAAGAGAGAGAGAGAGAGAGAGAGAGAGAGAGAGAGAGAGAGAGAGAGAGAGAGAGCTTTTCATCACCAGAATCATTGATGTCCCCTCCCTGCAAAGGAAAATATTTCCCTTTGGGTTCCCCCTGAGCATTGACAAGTGAGAGATCAAGCCAGGATACTTGCACCTTGTGGTCCTTGGCATCAAAGGCTGCAGGTTTTCTTTCCACTAATTTTAATATGCTTGTGAGCCTTGGGAGGCTTAATTAAAACTGCAGAGAAGCCAAGGTAAGCGCATAAAGGAACTGTTTTGATGCTTTGGAAAACCCAAGCAAACAGAATCTGGATTATTCAATTAGGTATGCGTATGGGATTTGTTTTGGATGTTTTGATTGCTCAAAGCCTGCTGGGGAAGTCAGCCATGAGTTGAGGACCTGAAAGAAACCATAGTTAATATCCCCCAATTCACTTTCTGTCTTTTTGTGCAGGCTCTCGGGGTTTTGGTCCCTGGTTGGGAGTTCTGCAAGGTCTCCTCACACTTCTCCTGCAGAGTCTGCTTGAGTTCCTTCTCCAGGTTACCAGCAGGCCAGCTTGGTGGCTCACAGTTAATGTTCCTAGATTCTTCTCACTGTGGTCTTTCTTGTAATAAGACACAATGTCTCCAAAGGGGCAGAATAGCAGAGTTCAAAGATGGACCCACTCCTGGCCTTCCGTGTGTCACCTAAATTCTCTGTCTCCGGTTCTGTCAGGGGAGCTGACTGCAGGCATTATAGATATATGTGCAGAGGCTGGGGCCTCTGGCTAGTTGGGAGCACACTGTCAGACCATCATAGGTTTCTGGCTCAACAGCTCAAAACAGCAGCCACTGAACCTGACTCTGACCTGCGGGAAGCCAGCAGAGGAAGCTTTCTCTGATGCCAAGCTGAGAATCTAAACAAAGAAGTTGCTGCTCAAGTGCTGACCCTAGTGACCTTTCCAGGTGCTTAAACCCCAGCAAAGGAGACCCAGGGAAAGTCTATACGTATGAATAGCCTCCCTCCTCGACAAATCCAGCCCCCCATTGTCACTAGTGCCTCCATTAACTGGTACTAGCTTCTAAGGACACCAGGATGCTTGCCTCCAGTTAGGCCAGTGTCACATAAAAGAGACAAATCAGCAAATAAACATGACATCAAATATTGTGAGGAATAAGGGTACTCCACTTTGTAATAATGAGTGCTAAAGACTTAGCATTTAAAAATCAACCTGCAATACTGAGTTCCAGCAGAGAGAAATAAATGGTGGGCATGCCCATCAAATGCAGAGAACAGTTTGTTTGTTTAAGATTTATCATTATACACAAGTTCACTGTAGCTGACTCTGAAGAGTACGTGTCAGATCTCATTACGGATGGTTGTGAGCCACCATGTGGTTGCTGGGCTTTGAACTCAGGACCTTTGGAAGAGCAGTCAGTGCTCTTACCCCACTGAGCCATCTCACCAACCCCCCAGAGAACAGTTTTTATAATCCTTCGGGATTATACAGGTCCCTTCCTCCTTTTGCTCATTGGCTAAGTGCCTACCCAGGAGTTACATTGTTACAGGAGATCAGCTACTACATCTGTTCTTCAATAAAGACTATGCATGTGTCTATAATTTTGTAACAGTTTTGTTTGCTTGATTTGTTTTATTGGGTGGTTGTTGTTGTTGTTGCTACTGCTGCCATTGTTGCTGAGACAGATCTCACTATGTAAATCAAACCCTCCTTGAACCCGCAGATGTCCTCCTGCCTTTGCCTCCTGAGTACTGGGATTAAAAGTGTGCACCGCTCTGCTCAGCAGTCTCTAGGTTTTACACCATCTTTAAATCTTTTCAATCACATGAACTTTGTCATATCTGCAGATTGTTAGGCAAGCATGTCTATGGAGGTAGCTATAGTAACACATAACAACAGGAGTCCAGAGTCTCCTGTTCAGCTGTAGTTGGACCTAAGCTGACTTAAGACCCTTTATCTTGAAAACAGAACATTTTTATTTCGTACAAGTATTATAAAATCCCAGGGCCCAATGGTAAAAGCAGACTCTGTGAAGCTGTTGAGTTTAAACCCAGAGTGGTGGTGCTTCTTAGCCCTGGCCTGCATTGTGACTCTATGGGGGTTGTTTTAACTTCTCTGAACCAACCTGTCCTCATTCAGTGGAAGAGGACAACTATTTTCATGAGGTCATCTGTGTATATCACGGGCTACGAGGGGAGGGGTGTATAATTAGCATGGTGCCTGACACATTTTCTTTTATATAAAAATTTACATGTGTGTGTGTACTCTGACTGTGTGTACGCATATACATGACATGCATACCTGGTACCCAGAGAAGTCAGGAAAGGGTGTTAGAACTGCTGTTATGGGTGGTTGTAAACCACCATGTGAGTGCTAGCACTTAAACCTGCGTCCTCTGCAAGAGCAACAAGTGCACTTAATCTTTACATCATCTCTCCAGCCCCCAACACGGTTTCTTTGTACCACAAATGGTAGCTGTAGAACTTCACTTTGGAAGAATTCTAGGGAAGAGACAAGTATTCCACCCAACGCTGTGCAGGTGTGACAGAAGCTGAATCTTGAATAAGGCATTTTGACAAAGATGGAGTGGACCACTGTCAACCGAGAGAACCGGATGGAAAGAACGGGCTGTGGGTTGGGGAAGGGATCTTGAGAAACGCAAATGGCTCCGCATAGCTGTGGTGTTTGAGCCCAAGGAGTGGAGCCCTGGATGGTGAGGGTTGTACTATCAACGCCCTAATGACATTCTAGGGAGTTCATAAGAATACACTAAAGACTCCAGCTCTTGTTAGGCACAAAGTACTATATAAAACTACCTGTGCATGTCATTGTCTGCTTAACGGCCAGCATGTCGGGACTCCATAGCTGCAGTGGACAGGTGAGCATGTGGGGGTTAAAATGTTTACTCGTTGGCCAGTGCCTGCCTGAAGGACATTCTGCCACCTTGTTGTTTCATTATCTTGCTGCCTCTTATTTTTTAGAACAAAGTAAATAAAACTCTCTACTGAGCTCAACTTTGGGGCGTGTTCTCTTCCCCGGCAGGCTGTTGGCTGAGAGAAGTAGGAAGGCGACTCAATATTCAACTTCCTGAGACTAAGATTCATTGTCACCTTGAGCCATGGTATTATTCCCCCAAATTAGTCAATCGCCATGTATACTCTGTTTTAACTGTTTCTTAAAAGATTTAGTTTATGTAGATGAGTACACTATAGCTGTCTTCAGACACACCACAAGAGGTCATCAGGTCCCATTACAGATGCTTGTGAACCATCATTGTGGTTGCTAGGAATTGAACTCAGGACCTCTGGAAGAGCAGCCAGTGCTCTTAACCCCTAAGCCATCTCTCCAGTCCCATTGTCATAACTTTGGAATGAGTGATAGGCTTGAGTCTCAAGTAAAGTGACATGAAACACTTGGTGGAGGTTAAAGGGGAGGGTCTCATAAGGAGTCTCCTGTCATCAAAGAGAATAACATAAATCAGTATCAAGTGTACCATCCTCTGCCAAAAGGGTAGAAAAGTATGATGCTGTTGTCCTGGAAATCTGGGCTGCATGCTATCACCACAAACCCAGTTCTAGAACCCAAAATCCTATTAGCTCTAACCCACAAGCTACTGTGGACACTTTTGCCCTGGAAGAGTTCTAAGCAAGTGCCCCCTCTATGTTACAATGCTTTAAACCAGAGCTGAGCATATTCAGCTGAAAACGGGTCCGGCAGACACCCTGTGAGCATGCTTGCTTTTCTGACAGTCCTGGCTGAGTCCCATGTTGGCCAGCACTGAACACAGGACAGATGTTGGGAGTTATTGGAGAGGATTTGGGGAGGCTGTAGGCCTTAGCATCTGTGGAAGTAATTCATTGCTGAAAAGCACACAGGCCCTGCCAAAGCTTAGGGGAGAATTCTGAGGAAGCAGAATTACCTTGGTGGGGTAAGACCATGGACTCCAAACAAGTGTTCCCTGGTGCTCCTCAGCTGAAGGACACTGGAAAGGCAGTGTTTTCAAGGCAAACTGAATGGAGAGGGGGAAAGTTCCCAGCCACACAAATCCCAGTTGAGTCCAAATTGGCATGAGGAGCATCCTCTGGTTTCCATGGAGATTCTTAGGAAGCGTTCACACCACTAAGCCGAGCCCAAGCTTCCTTGGTATGCTATCTCTTCCTTGATGTCCTGAGTTTCTTTACCTAGTGGCACCACTCGTGGCCTTGACCACCCCAGGAGCAGAACTCTGCAAAGCTTCAATGGTGAAGGTTAGACAGGACTTGGCTGCTCTGATCAGTGCTCTACTTACAGATTAAAGCATGCTCAGCAGGCAGCTGACCAGAGGCTCCATGGTTGCTGACATGTTTCCATGTGCCCACTCGAGTTTTGTTTTTGTTTGTTTCCCTTAGACAGGGCCCATGTAGCCCAGGCTGCCTTTGAACTCCTGATCATTTTGCCTCTATCTCATAAGCACTGTGCACGGCCGCACCTGGCCCCTTTTCATATTTGTTTTTACTCTTTAAGTTTTTTTAAATGTTCATCCACTTGTTTATGTATTGCTGTGTTGGGGATGGATCCAGGGCCTTGCTTCCATGCCAGGCAAGTATTCCATCACTAAATCTACTCCCAGCAATATACAGCAGACTTAGGGAACCTAGACTCCATACTTCGCATAGCAACGCAAATATATTTGGTAACTATATTTCAGTATGGCTGTAACTTTAAAAACCAGATTGCTTGCCAAGTATTTAAAGATTCTTAGTGAAATAAATTTCAGAAAACATCTTCCGATCCTCCCCCCTCCCCCCATAACCCCTTCCCCCAGTGGTTTTCATTGATGATTTATTTCTAGTGCTCTGAAGTCTTGGTAGAAAGAACAGCAATGAGGTTCATGTCTAGCCAGGATGCTCTGGTCAGTGTGATGTCAGGGTCATGTTCTACAAGTGTAGTTGATATGTCTTTTTCTAGAGTAAATGTGGAGGGAGATGTTTCTGCTAAGGAGAAATCAACTTGCTAATAAGGACAGCAGTGTGACTGACAGTAGATCATTAAGACATTTTAAATGAAAAACAGATTAAAGTCAACATAAAATTATATGTTGACTTGGTATTGAGTGACCTTGTAAACAAATGCCTGAGAGAAACCAAAGCACACGTTGGCAATCAACATGCCACAACTTGGGATCTCAACCACTTGTTTTCTACTTGTAGAACAGTGACATTCCTAAGAGCTGGTCCCTGGCCTTGGGCTCTCCTACAGGCACTGGGTCTCATGTAGCCCAGTGTGCCTACTAACTTGCTGTTTAGTAGAGGATGCCCTTGAACTTCTGATCCTCTGTCTCTCCTGTGATAGGATTAGAGGGAAACCCAGGGCTTTATCTATCTTCAATTAACAATTTTAAATACTTACAGTTTAAGTTAATGTAAAATTTACTTAAGATGTGTATTAGTTAGGGTTCTCTACCAGGGATAGCCACTACAAGATGTAACAAACTAAAGTAGGGGAAGGTCATTCGGTCAACCCATTGGGAATTTTTGCTTTTGTTTTTAACAGCAATTTAAAAGTAAGCCCATTGGTTCTGGCTTTGAAAACTGCAGGGAAATGCTAGCTGTGTTTCTCTCATCCCCTGAAAACATTTAGTTTCCAAAATTAGCAGAGAAATAGGGGACCGTTTTATAAAAGCCTAAGGAACACTTCAATGGGAGAGCACAGACATAGAAGGGTCTGGAGGATTATGAAGAGCATATGAAGGCAAGTGTGATTTACATTTTAACTCAGCTTCAAGATGGGGAAATGCCACAGACCGCAGGCTCTCCACAGAAGGGTCACTGCACAGTGCTCTTGCTTGATTGTACTTGAGACTTTTGAAATGAGGGAAGATATATGGAAAAGATAAATTGAAATAGATTGCAGAGGGAAACGTTGCAAATGTGTTTCCATTAGGCTGTGATGAGGAAACATAGGTCTGTTTCATGTAAATTTTCAAGAGTGACCTGGTGGAGAAAGTCAAAAGTACATTAATTAAATTTACGGAGCCAGAGAAGGTGAAGCCCCAGGAGGTTAGACATAAAGCATACAGATGGGCTGAGAGAGATGAGAGGAAGTGAGGAAACTTGCAGAACATGATATTCCACTTGGAAACAGGCAGGCCAATACAGTGGGGAATACCAGCCCAGAGACAGAGCGCTGCTGCAGAGAGAAAGCCAACAGCATGTTGAGTCTGAGAACCTGGACAGACCAAAGCCAGGAAATTGTAAAGTTATGGATCCCGCAGTAACTATAAATTAACTCCTTTGCATATGTGTAGTATTTCATATTACCGTCTGGCGTTAACTTTCACACCTAAACATACATGTGTCTATGTTTGGCCAGAGTCACCATTTGTAATGGGAGCGAAGGTGTGAACAGGAGTGGATTGCCTGTGTCGGGAACCTCAGCTGGCCTAGCGGTTTGCGCTGCATGTTGCAGTAGAATCAGCTGAGGGACAACTTGTGTCACAGCACTGGGCAAGGGAGCTAGAAGGGACCCACACTTCCTGATAAGTTCAGAGAAGTCAACACATGTCAAGTTAGAAGAAAGGATGTCTGTAATTCACCCCAGAGGCCCCACTGGATTTAAATGTATCCCCCCACTCCTGGGCTTTCCTTCCCTTTGCAAGCCTCCAGTGGTAGTCTACCTTAACTAACAGGATCTCATCGCAACTGTGTTTTTTTTTTGGAAGCATCCGTACCATAGACCTGATTGTTTCTTGGATTTTCTGTTGTTCTTTGCTACTTACCTTCAATAATGATGAGTATTCCAGCAAATCTCTCTTCAGACCCAGAGAGGTAGGAGCTCAAATTCAACTCTTGAATCATCATTTAGACCAGCCCTCTTCCACTTGCGGGCCTTCCCTCCACAAAAACAAAAACAAAACAAAACAAAAAATTTTTACTCTCCTTTCTCACTTTGCCGCATCCCTGGAGATTTTCCTCTGTGGGCCATTCATCTATTAGCATGCCTGCCTAATCTTCAGACCTCCTTGGGTGTGGTGCAGTGCCTGTGGGGTGCCGTGTCCTTAGCTCCCTCCCATCCATAGGAAGGTCCCTCCTCCATAACCCAGTCTCCTCCTGAATATTAAAGCTGACTCCTAGGCTCCCAGTGACCTCTGGCCTGCATTGCCCCAGCCTTCTGTTCCCTCTGTCTTCCCGCTTCTCACTCTCCTCTTCACAGTCCAGGAACAGACTCTAACTGTCCTCACCACCACACCCTAACCTCCCTTTTTCTGACATTAAAATATGGTTCTTGCCCTTGCCTTTCAGTTTCCTGCAGTCCCTCCAAAGCACAGGTATGGGCTTCAGGCATCCGCTGTGGGGTCTTCCAGAGTAGGTCCTTCGCTCACACACTGGGACAAGTGGGTTCATTTCTCATTCTCATGGTTACCCAAGGTGGTCTCAGCATGTTTACCTTCTCAAAAATTCCATACCCGCCTTTTCAGGTTCTCTCCAGAACCAGGACCCCCTGACTCCCCTCTAAGCAATAGTTTCTGAGCCTCAAAGCCCTGGTCCCAACTCTCCCATGCCTGGCTCATACTCCTGTGGGGTTCCACACTCCCTCTCTCCCTCTCGGACACTTTTCTAGCTCCAGCTCACGCCCAACTGCTGAAGTGGCCTCCTCTCTGGCATAGATTCTACCCTTACTCAGATGCCTCTTTTAACTGGTACCCAAATCCGTATTCTTTGTTCAAAGTGAAGCCCGTCCACAGTTCCTTCTCTAGACTTATATGACTGTAGGACCTTGCTCCCTGACACTGACCAGGTCCTGCATTATTCCTTGGGTCCCCATGAATCCTGGCAGCAGCCCCCACTCAGATGGACTTGACTATGGCCATGAGCTACCTCTTGAGCTCAGCAGCTCAAGGTCTTGGGTATGGTTCAGTGGGAGAGCACTTGTAGTCTGCACCAAACCCAGATTCTACCAGAACCTGGGTTCCAACTTTAAGCACCACAACAAAACAGAACAAGATAAACCAACAGAAACCATCTTTCATGCTGGACCTCAATACCCTGGACCAGCCACTGAGGTGCAAGAATGAGATTTACTCGAATTGTGACAAATTACACACAGAGAGACAAAAGCTGCAGAATAAAGTATACTGTATATTCAAGCACTGATCATGCACTTATGTAAATCTGTGTGAAGCTGACTAAAATCTTAGCTATATTTTGCCCATGTTGCCCCTGTCCCCAATATCCTCACCCCCTCAAAGACAGAAATAGTCTTTGTCCACCGTTTACTGTGATATATTCTGTATGCACAAACCTGGGGAAATACAACCTATAATATTACTTTGGAGAGATTTGAAATTGTACATATATAGTTACATTATATTATAAATACTTTCTTGACTCTGTGTGTGTGTGTGTGTGTGTGTGTGTGTGTGTGTGTGTGTGTGTGTGTGTGAGTCTGCAGAAAGGGCCACATAAGAGCTGCTGTGATACAGCTTGCTACAAGAGTTTGACCTCCAGGGCATCCGAGATGGACCTCCATGCCTGTGCGGCTGCTCTAGTCTCTGGAGAGACCCTTAGCAGAATCCCAATGTCTCCACTATAATTGTGACTGAGCAACCAAGACTGTTGACCCGAGGCGAGTTCTTCTTGTCCAATTACTATCCTTTCATAAAATTGGTATTTGAGTGCTTGTGGACACCCTCTGGGGAAAGTTTGAAAAGTAAGATGTCATTTTCTTCATAGTCATAAGTTTTAGTCGCGAGCTATGAAAGCCAGCCACACTCTGCAGCCCGTGCAGCCCGCAGCCCTGAGCAGGAGCCAGCGGTTCTGCTGTTCAGAGTAAAGAAACACATCTGTCTGCTCAGTGGCTACTACTGCCAGAGCAGCCCCCAGAAACGGCCCAGCTCCTACAACCACCATCTCGAGAGGCTATGATACAAGGATGACAGGGCAGCTCAGAAACGTGGTTAAAGAATTTATGCATACCTGTAAGGTTTGGCTGGGATTGATTTCTGGAAAGTGGAAGCTAGGTTGTACATGTTTGAAAGTTGGCAGTCTGTTAAGTCAGAGCTATGAAAATGGCAGCCATAGAGGGAGCACACTGGCTCAGCGGAGCAAACAGTGCAGCTGCTGTCTGGGAGGAGGGCCTCTGACATCAGCTGTAGGACAGGCCCCAGCTCCAGCATCCCACGGCCTGCATTCACAGCCTAACTCAGCCCCGTGATCTTGGACAAGCAACTCCTCTGCTGAGTCCCAGTTGCTTCTCTCCGAAACAGGAACAATTAGTGTCTCCCTTGTAGGATTTCTGGGGGGCTTAAAAGTATATATGTGGGAGGATCCAGGAAAGGTGTTTGAGGGGAGACTAGAGGCTGAGACTCAGAGCCATCTCTCGAGTGTACGCAGGCCAGTAATCTCACTGATGGAGACATAAGAAGGGAGAAGTGAGGGTTGGTTATAGACAATGCACAGGCGTATTATTTACGATGTCCCTGTTAGGGGGTTTTTACAGGATGTGCTGGCAAGTCCTGAGCACTCAATAAGATGGGTATATGACAGATGATCAGTGTACACCAGGGTCTATCAGACGTGTGCTGGGTTGCGGCCGGCAATGAGACCACAAAGAAGGTGTATGTGTCTCTCCAGAGTAACAAGAGGGCAGCACATCATGAGCTTTCAAATACTGCTGTCAGGAGGCAAGGTTGACTGTCACTGTGAAATGGACTCTCATCATAGAAATAAATGATCTTGAAGAGCAGAAAGCAGGCTGGAGGAGGTGGCTGGGGGACTTGGGGTGGGTAAGGACACTTGCCACCAAGACGGACAACCTCATTTTGATCCTCAGAATGCACTCAGTATTGGGAGAGAACTAACTGCCCCCTCCAAGGCTTCCTGATACCTCCTGCATTATGGCATACAATACAGAGAGAGAGAGAGAGAGAGAGAGAGAGAGAGAGAGAGAGAGTTAGTTTTTATTTTAAAAAAAGCAAGAAGTCCTGGTTTAGGTTCTTAATCTAGTCCTCAGGACAGTAGAGATTTTCCAGTCTTCATCCATAATCATAAATTCTTTATCAGCACTCTTCTTCCAGAGAATACTTTTCACTAAAAAGGAAAGGAAAGGAGAGAGAGAGAGAGAGAGAGAGAGAGAGAATCCCCAAGGGGGCTGCAGGCTGCTGCTAAATTTCAGTTGCAGTTGTCAGGGCTTAAGAAAACACTGGAGAAAATGTCTCATCGAGGGGTCCCTGGATTGTTCTGCTCTGGGCAGGCAGCTGAGGGGTGGATGACAGCCAGCTGGCAGGGGCTCACACACCAGGTACCTGAGCCAGCCACTGAGCTCATTTGCTCCAGAGAAGTCATTTTACCGGCAGAGCTGTCTCAAGATTAGCACGCTGTGGTGTGCAACCGCTTGGGGAGGGGAGGAACACTGTAGAATTGGAAGAAACAAGAGCTAGGTGCTTATTTTCGAAGGGCTAGCCCCAGGGCTTCCTGGGTTCTGGGGGAATAGAATGCACGGCAGTGAACAGAAGGGAAGTAAGTGGTAGGCACTGTGTTGTCTTGGTTTGAGGGAGAGGAGCCATATCCCCAAGAAGCTAACTGACCAGGGTCACTGGTGCTTCTGAGATCAGAGACAAGGTTTCACCCCCACGTGCTGCTGAATCTGGGGGCCTGGTTCCCCACTCCCCATGCAGCTCCTGAGACTCATGCTACAAGCCCCACCGCTACCTCACAGCATCTTCACTGCCAGTGAGAGCCCAGTGGCCCTGTCTCCAAGGGCCCATCTCCTCTTGAGCATCCTACTCCTCGAGCACAGCTCTGAGATACTGAATAAAAACCAGAGCAAGAAAAACCACCAGATGGAAAGAGGAGCAGCCTTGATCCACAGTGTCCACGGAGAAAAGCCTGAGTCTCAGGAAGACCCTGGAACAGATTTAAGACTCTTCCACATCCACCCGAGCTTGCGTTTCTCCTGCTTATTGCCACCATGCGTCGTCACCTGTGCCAGCTGGCAAGCCACCTAAGGCTCCAGCTCTATTCATTGATATTCATTGCTAGCTTTGAGTCCTGCTAACCTGGAACTTGCCACAGGGATGGCTGCCTCCAGTAGTGGAAGGCAGCGGCACATGCCTGGGCAGCTAGTCACTGACCTCGTGGCTCGGATTCTCAAAGGGGCCGGTTACCTTAAGCCCCCAGTGTTAGGCAGAATGGTGGCCATGATATGAAATTACCTGTTTCCCCAACCTGTAGTTGAGACTGAATGATAGAGGCTTTTCAGTGGGGTAAAATGTCTCACATTTAGGGTGTTTGTGCAAATGAACATTCCGTAAATCATGTGTTTTCTACTGCTGTGACTCAATTCATTGCAGCTAGAAAAGCAGAGGCTGGGAGGTGGTCCTTCCCCAGCATCCTTTCGGTCAGGCCACATATCACAGCTCACCTTCAACACCTGGACCGCCAGCGCTCCAGGCAGGAGCAGAATCTGTCCCCATCCGAGGTGATCATTATCTGTCTGTTAGGAAGCTTGGTGTCCTCAGCTCTGAAATCTATGGAATTCCTGTCCTCAGCCCCAGCTGAGGCTCTGGAATCATTTGCACTCAGCATTTTCTCCTTCCTGTGCTGGAAATCCAGGAGGCGCCAGCTGCGGGGGGGGGGGGGGGGGGGGGGGGGGGGGGGGGGGGGGGGGGGGGGGGGGGGGGGGGGGGGGGGGGGGGGGGGCGTTGGGGAGACATTTCCATGAGCAATTCTATCCCATTTTCTCCCTGCTTTTCTTGTTAGTAGCTAACATCCTTCATCACGGGGCAGCGCCCGAGTCTGTGCTTGGCAGGGTCTTTGGAGATAAGTAGTGTCTGGCGTGGTGCAGCAAGAAGTTTGCTTTAGTTGATTAAAACCAGGCTGCTGGTGGACAGCAGCACACATGAGCAGCGCTGACCCTTGCTAGGGAGAGCTCTGAGGTTTCTGTGGGTGGCACTGTTACTGTCCACACTACTTCTTGTCACCAGTGAGCCAGCCACTCACTGGGTGACATGGGTTTAGGAACTCGATAGCTCCCAACTCTACGGGTCCACCCACCTGAGAACCGCAGTGGCTGATGTCACACACCACAGCAGATCAGAATCTTTTGAAGCCCATTCATTCTCAAACTTGATTCAGGTTAATCTTGACCACCCCTAGGATGTTGGTTGTGGTTCACGTCAGCACTATGAAGAGATTGGGGAGGTCTGATAGCTGTGGATGCCATGGCACAAAATCACATTTACCACTCGCTTAAACCTCAGGTAACCACTCCTCTGGTACAATAGATAGTTTCTTCATTTTTCAGAGAAATAAACTAAGACTCCATGATTATGTAAGAAATAAAAAGGCAGAACTGAGGTTGGTGACCGTTTATCCCTGTCTAGTGTGGCTTGACTGCTCATGGCACCCCCTTCTCCCCCAAATTCAGCTGTGGAAATGGTCACTTCCACTGTGATGGGAGTAGGAGATGGACCATGAGCAGACAAATCCAGCTAGTGATGAAGCGGGTCTCTCTGGTAGCTTGTGTCATCATAAAAGGGGCAACCAGGGCCTCTTTGGAACTTGTTCTCTGAGCATACATGTAATAGAAGTGATACGCACATGGGGTGGGGGTGGGTTAACCAGCCAGGTGTCTGCTAAGAGCTCTCAGAGATCTCTGGCCCTAAGATCTACAAGGAGATGAATATCCATTGTTTCACCACATAGCCTTTGATATTTGTGACAGTAGCTTAGACAATGCTCGTAAAAACTATAATCCCAGCTCCTCTGGAAAACTCACAGGCTCTCTGTCTCCCCTGGAAACATGTGATGAGCTCTCCGTCCCTTCCAGATGTTCTTCTTTGACAGTGTGCCACCCAGTGCTTGATTAGATACCTCAGTTTGCTGTGAGAGGAGAGGTGGGGCAGATCATCACTGGTGAGTGTGGCTGGCATATAACCTGTGCTGCTCTGTTACTGAGGTGTTTCGGCTTCCAGAGAATGGACGAACAGGAAGTAGTTCATCTCTTCCAGCTCTGCTATGAAGGAGAATAGCTCCAGCTATGCTAACCCCAGCCTCAGCTCCTGGACTTTCCAGACACAGTTGGTCAGGAAGAGGGTAAATGAGGCTTATCTTCCTCCTCAGGGCTCAGAGGATACATAGTGTCTTCCCTCTCTCTTCATTAGTGCTTGTTTCCATGTTGGATCTAATATTGCCGAAGACCAGGAGTTTGGACTTGGACTGGTAGACATCTTGTATCTTCAAGAATGTGGAAAGCTGGCTGTGTTGAGACAAGGCCCCTCTCCAGTTTTCTCTTAGCAACCTAGAAATGACGATTGAAGGACTTGCCTGTGACTGTAAATAATCACAATACCTTGCACATACACAGGGCCCTAGCAAGACACCGATGGCTTCTGGAAGCCACAGGTGGACCCCTGCCAGAGGAGTCACAGCTTCGTGGGGTTTGCCGACAGGGGAGATGGAGCTGACAGAAATCCTGCATCAAGCCTGGTTTGTTGCATCATTCCTGAAGGTAGAGGTAGAGACTGGCAAACGCAGTTTTAACCTTGCCCTGTTTCCACCTAAGAAGGAGAGCCATGCATGTCAGCAGCCGCTATCACCCCGCCTTAATTCCCTGATGCCACACCCTGTGCCATACAGTGAGAATTGCCCTGTCTCTCCACACCCAAACAAATTTAGACACCAGTTTCTCCATGTGCTGATTCCATAACCTGGGAATCCAACCGACCGTGAATGAGAACTCTCTGGGGAGATAAAAGGAACCTTACCGGATCTGCACAGGGTGGTCCTGAAATAACACAGCATGACATCCGTTCCCAGAGGTCCTACTTCTTATTAAGGGCCAATCACTGAGAGAAGACTTAAAGTCTATGAATACATGCACAGGTTCTATGCAGAACTGCTCTGTTGTGTGTGACCAACTTGAGGGCCCATGGGTTTGGGTATCTCAGGCATCTCTAAAGGGCTATGAAAGAAGTTACTAGAAACTGAACAACTATAGATAATAATGCAGGAATTTAGTGAAACCAACCATCCATTCTCTAAAACAAGATCACAAAGAGAAAAATGGAGACTCATATGACCATGTGAAAAGAAAGAGCAGTTAAGAATGCGCAGGCTTTAAGAGTTGATCTAGTAAGAAAATTGCTGCTGGCACCCCGTTTGGGCAGTGTCTTCTCATCTGTTCAGAACAACAGCACCCTGTGTTGGTGTTGTTTGTTGGAGGGGTAAGAGGCCTTGTTTGCTTCAGGGTTTTTTCCCCCTACAGTGTTTGTTTGCTTATTTATGTGTTTGCCTGCTTGGTTATTTTCCAATTTTATGAGTCACAGTCTTTTGCTATATGCCAGCCCAGCCTGGAACTCTATATGTAGCCCAGGCTGGCCTATAATTTAAAGCAGGCCCCTTGCCTCAGCCTCTGGAATGCTGGGATTGACAGTAGGCATGAACTACCATACCCACTCAGAAAGGATGAGCTTCCCTCTCTTGTGGGGCTTCCTCCTCCTTATCCCAGGGGTAGTGATTGTATAGAGAGTAGCCCTGCTCTGTGCCTGATGTCATCGTTCCAGGAGCCCCTGGAGTGACTAAATACCAGTCACCATGAGGATAAGGAGCAACTGAAGTGCTCACACACTGCTGTGCTGGTGTGGCCATTGGTGGCCCACTGGAGCTTATGTGAGGTGAATCGCAGGCTTCCTGAGTGACAGAGCAATCCCAGTCTGAGGTGTTTACCTGTAAGGAATGGAAACACGTCCATAAAACAAGACTGTGCAGAGGCCGGCACAGCCGCCTTGTTCTTAACAACACAACAGGCCCAAGCTGGAAACAACCCAGATGTCCATCAACAGGAGAGTGAGGAAACAGCATTCAGTATACTCACACAGTGACTACTGGGGTGGGGGGGGGGAGGGGAGGAGAGGGGAGAATGTGCATGTGTTACAAATCCACACTGAAACATGGTTCCGTCTCAAAGCCCTTACGTTGAGTGAAGACAGCCAGATGAGACAAATTCCTACAGTGTTGTGCCATTCAGAATCATTTAGAATTCTACCATCAGCCAGACCACTAAAATGCCAGGAATCAGCACAGCCGTTGTTTTGTGAAACAGAATTGGCTAGAAAGGTCAGACACAGGACGGCCCTCTGGGGTAATAGAAGCGTCTTATAGCTAGGTGTGAACAGCCATTACTCATACGTAGGCAGTAACCAAAACTCTGTTGGTGTTTGACATTTGTGCATTTTAGTGTGTTTAAGGTCTAGGCCCTAGAAAGCCTTGTCTGCTGGTGGGAATAAAGGAGGCGTTGCTTTGTAGAAACATGTATCTTCCTGAATCACTATCTGGGATTCTGCAACAACAAGGTTTACTGATAAAACTTGCTGGTGCTCTGGTTACGAAAGTATATCAAACCAACAACAACAAAGTATAACAAAGTTTACTGTCAACAGGAATCTACTGCCTGGTGTGGTGGCCCAGGCCATAATTCCAGAACTAAGGAGGAAGAGGCAGGCTGATCTCTATGAATTCAAGGCCAGCCTGGTCTATATACCAAGTTCTAGGCAAGCCAGGGCTCTACAGAGAGACCCCCACCTCAAAGAGCAAAACCAAACAGACCAAAACAAACGAAAATAAGAATCTATTTCACGTGGTATTATTTTCCATTTATTTGCAGTGCTAAGGCTGGTACTTGGGGTCTTACATCATCTGCATCCCCAGACACATGTCTTTAATGACACTGTGGCATTTGTAGGGGTGAGATGGATGGTGGCTTAATCTCTTCCACCCTCAGGTACAGGTGACAGGGAGGCTGAGCTGGCAGATTTTCATGCTGGCAGCTATGGGTTCAAGTCTCCATTGTTCAGACACACCAGCTGTGTCAGTGGACTAGCTATTTCTTGGACATGAGGTGCTATATGGGAGCTAGCTTCTGAGTTATCACAAGAAATAGGGTCTTGCAGGGCCAATCACTGGCCTCGTTCAGGGCTTCTGAGTGAATACTTTATAGGTGTCTCTCCAGAAGACTGCAAGGTATTACATCAAGATGTCTTCCTTTGTCATAAATCTAAGCATATCATTGTGTTGAGATAGTCGCTTTGCATGGGGGAGGGTCACATGAGGAAGGAGAACAGCGCTCAGCACGGAATTGGTTTCCTCCATCCTGTGACCAGTCAGCATGCACTTCCCAGTCCTCCTTTCCATATACTCCAGTTAAGGCTCATCTACCTGAGTGAACCAAGGCTGCAGGGCCAGCAATATGTGCATAGCACACCTGTCTGTCAGGCAGGCCTCCTCAGGGCCACACAGCTCCCACCGGTGTACCCTGCCTAATCACCTCCCTGGGCAGACAGAGCTGTCAGCGTCCTGCCTAAAACAAGCTCACCTTAAAGTGGTCACCTGTAATTCCAGCACTCAGAAGACCGAGGCATGAAACTGAAGCAGAGGTTCAAGGCCAGCTGGGGCTAAAGTGTAATACCCTGTTTCAAAAAGCAGAAACGAGCAACAAGATCAACTCACATTGGACAGGGAAGAGAATTTGTTTAACCCTTCACATGCACGTGAACGGAAATCAAAGTTTTGGAGAGGCAGACCTCAAAAACAAAACGGAAGTTCTTTTAGCCTTTGACTGGAAAATAACTTTCCAAGAATAGAGTAAGAAAGGGATGGAGAAGGTTCCATACACCACAACTGAAGACTATTTCCGCCACATTCTAATCTGCCCTAGGGTTGTTTGTCAAGCAGGGTGGAGAGCTTCCCTTCTGTGTTTCTGTTTTTATTTATGTGCCACATTCTACAAAATTTCTTTTACTTAAAATGTGAAGCTGGTGTCTAGAGTTTCTGGTCGAAGCAGAAGCTAAGTTCCTGGGGTGAAATCTCTATGTTTGCTTAGAACCTGGGGCTCTGCTTCTCTGTGGAGGTGGGGTAAGGTGGGAGAATGGAGGGGTGGCCTGTGGTTAGGACAGGGAGCAGCGTTCCAGGGCAGGACCACCTCAGTTAGGTGGGATTGGGGTGATGCCTCTCTGGCAACAGGAACTTGGGAGAGTGCAGTGTTTCTCTGCTGAGGAAAGGGTCTGTGGAGGACTGAATGAAGTGCTTTGCTTCAGGGGACTCTCACTGGACAGTGCCACACACGAGCCTTACTCCCTTTTCCTACAGGTCAGCTGTAGCCTTCTTCACACTTGTTACATCTGTACAACTTTCCTGAGACATACTTTTGGCAGTTACATGTGCTTTATATTCATAGACCGAAGCTTTAAAATGGTAGTGCTGAACATCTGCTTGAAGCTGCTGTTCATTTGGAAGGAGGCTTCAGATTTCTAAGGAGGGAACCCAAGTTAACGTTCCCCTTTTACCTCAGCACCTACGGACTCTCTTGAAGTTTCTGGCTTTATTTGAAGCACAGCACCATTGTTGTAGAATGACCAAATTCTTCAAAAAGTGTAGGAGATGTTTCTGCTCATAACCTCAACAGTAGAGGCTGATCCAGTCCTTTCGGGAACCAGGCTCCTGCCTGGTCATAGTAACGGTGAGGACTTGGGCTCTGAAGACTGTCAGTCAGAGAAGCCAATCCAGCCCCTGCCTCAGTTGCCTGTAGTGTGATTTAAATATTTTGTGGCTAATAACCAATGCTGGGAATTAATATAGCAGTTACTCTTTAACCAGCTATTACCCAAATAAAAGACACAGAGACCTTTTGAATTATAATAAGCTTTAAACACTGGAGCTGGGCAGACATCAATCCTCTAAGCTATTTTGTCTAAGTTCATGCCTTGAACCCCAATATATTACTTGTCATATGTTTAGCTGCCCTGTTCCTGCTTCATCAGGCCACATGCTCATGGTCCATACTACCCCATGGCGACTTCCTTCTTCTTCCTCCCTCTTTTCTCCTCATGGTCCCTACTTGAGACCCCAAGCCTGAGAACCAAAATTCCGCCTACCTTTCTCTGACAAGCTACAGGCTATCAGCAACTTTCATTAACCAATCAGGGATAATTGGGAGTTGAGGTTTACACAACAAAGGCTGGTGTACCAAGTTCTCAGAGACACCAGGTCTTGGGATACAAAATTTTAGCATCTGAATACATAGCAACAGACCAAACTCCAGCAGTTGCCTGGCTTAGAGTGGATGTTGACCTTGCTGTCATTTTAATAACATTTGTTTTCTGTAGAAAAACAGGAAACAGAGATAGACAGAGAAATATGAGGATTCAACTCATTGCTGCCACCCAGACATGGCTTTGATGTGTCATTCCATGTGTTTTCCCCAGTCATGTAAGCAGCTGCATGTGTGAAGGGGTAGACCCTGTCTAGGCTACCAGAGTATGGGCCACTCCGCTGACTTTGCATTTTGAAACTTTTTGTTTGTTTGTTTGTTTGGTTGGTTGGTTGGTTGGTTGGTTGGTTTTCTTACTGAAGGATAGCAGAGAGAAGCCTGAATACATAATGACCCTTATGTGTATGGCTAACATTTCTCTGCTCCCAGACACAATATTTGGGGGTGATGTTTTCTGGGCTTCCTCTGGAGAGAATGCCTTGGGCTTAGTCAGTTTTCTGGGCTTCCTCTGGAGAGAATGCCTTGGGCTTGAGCCAGTTACCCTGGCTTCTCCACAGCCCCCATGACAAGATCCTCATAGGGGTCTTGGAACCCATCTGTTAGTTAGCAATGTAATTTGACATCTCTGTGTCCATACAGCAAGGGTCCGTTTCTGTCACTTCATACTGTAATGTATCTCAGGAAGCCGTTACATTCCTTCTAATGTCTATGCATGTATAAGCACTCTCACAAGCACTCTCGACTCTCTTCTTTATGCTTTCCTTTCTCGGGATGAATTCTGAGAGGAATAGTGGATAGGAAACCATACGCACATATTTTAATAGGTTTAAATGTCTCTTTGAAAAGTTGATACTCTCAATTTTGGGGAAAGGCAGGATCCAAGCTGTGCTCCCCCTACCCCCCACAGCCCCCAATTCCCAAAAATCACCATGGGTCAATATATTTGTCATAAATGCCAAGAGCCACAAGCAGAGCCATAGAGTTGAATCTCAGAGGCAGAAAGCTGTTATCACGTGTGGGCTTGGCCAGGTAGACTGTGTAGCTCCTGACTAGGGACACCATGAGATTACTCTGATGGGACCTGCAGGTAGAGAGGGCAGTAAGGCAGCCTGAGTTGATGCTGGGATGCCAGGCTGGGATCAGTGTGCATCTATGGGACAGGAGTTGCTCTAGGATCTCCCTGGCCCTCCGCCCCTGTATTCCCTGTGATGTAGTAAGTGTGACTCTCACCCCTGTGACTCTCACCCCACTGCACATTAAGTTCTAGCAAAATGTATCAGTGTAGGGAGCAGAAGGACCCGGCCACTCTTCAACTCTGCTTGCTTTCTTAGCCTAACAGTTTCCCCATGAAACTGCCTTGCCAGTTGCCAGCCAGCTCCACGCTCCTCTCAGTTGTTTACTCCAAACCAAACTGTAAGGTACCTAGACTCTCCAGTCCCTGCCTTTTCTGTTAAGTACACACTGATCCTGCCCTCTGCTCTTGTCCCAAGTGTCTCTCTTTACTGGTAGTTAGCTGCAGCTCTCTGCCTTACAGGCTCTGTGTTGCCAACCCAAACTGTCCCGGGCTTAGCCTGCTGGGAATGAGGAAATCCACAGAAAGCTGTGCTCTGTATCCTCTGCCCCCCTCTGCCTGTCTTTTGGCAGGAGGTGTCAGGGTTGGTTCGTTGTGTCGCTGCTGCTGTTGCTCGTTGGCGAAGGGGATATTGACATAGCATCTTACATAACCAGGCTGGCCCCTGAGCTGATTCTCTTGCCTCCATCTCTAGCTCACTGTGCCTTCTTCCCCTTGTCTTCTCAAGCCTAGCATGGTGGGTGGTGTGCCTCTGTAATTCTCATCTGGCCTGGGAGCTGCAGGTTAAGACAGTAGAATCAGGAGTTTAAAGATGGCCTGGATTACAGATTGAGACCTGTCTCAAAAAAGTAAGAGACAGCAAAATTGCAAAGATACAAATCAAAACTAACAAATAAACCCTCTCGTAATTGCCACACACACCCATAACAGACCCCAAGTCATTTCAGAGCCCTGAAGCCAGGGTCTCTGGCACGGATGTCTTCTGCTTCCAAATGGAGAAAACCACTGATCTTTGTGCCAATCAGCTCTGGGATGCTGAACCCATAAAAGAGTGAAGGAAAGCAAGCCACTTGTAAGATGGGTAAAGGGAGCCTGAGAGAGCAGTTTATCCCACAGTAGGATGGCTCCAACATCTCTCTCTCTGGGGAATGGAGGATTAGAACAGCATTCTGCTGCAGAGGGAACTTGAAGTTCCAAAGCAGGGACAAGGTCTTACACCGAGAGAAGGGAGGT
This sequence comes from Mus minutoides, assembly GCA_902729485.2. Taxonomy (NCBI): domain Eukaryota; kingdom Metazoa; phylum Chordata; class Mammalia; order Rodentia; family Muridae; genus Mus; species Mus minutoides. Next base: position 3,149,883 of record LR749543.1, read on the forward strand.
GAGAGCCAGCGGAGCCAGACAGGAGCTGGTCCGGCTGTCTCTGGCTCCTCTTGATGGATTTAATACTTCCCATTGCTTCCATGTTGCAGGATGCTCCACCTTGATTAAGCCACATCCCGCTTAAGGATACCCTATAACAGGCTGTGACTTGTGTTTTCTTGCAGGCAACTATGGTCTTGAGCTCTGCGTACTTCTGGTTGGGACTGTTCCTGGTTCCGACTGCGTGTTTGATTGAAGACGTGGCGTGGAGAGCGTAAGTGTAAAGCGGAGCCTGACCTTCAACCTTGCCTCGTTGCCCTGGCAGCCGTCTCTCACGTGAGGGGTGTGGGGATGCAGAAGAAACAGGACTCCCAACCCTTAACAAAGAAAGTTTTGTTTTAGTTTATTTTAATTTAAGCTCGCACTCCATCTTGATAGGAAATACATCTGACAGGAGAAAGAATACTGAGCAGAAGTCACATGACATTCGACAGGGGCATTGTCTTCTGTGTGATCGCAAGGCCATTTCCAAACATGAATGTGCTTCATCACGTTTAAGAAACACGATCTGAGACTCATTTCACATCTTAAAGCTGACGCTAAGAAACTAGAAACAGTGCCTGGCTGGAACCTCCCTGTGTGGAGGGAAAGCATAAGTATGTATCTCACTTCCACAACAAAGCTGAGGGAACCTTCACGCTTCTCACCAACCCACTCACAGTGGGGAATCCTGCCAATCAAACGCTTCCCGTGAGCTTACAAGTCTGTAAGAGAATCACATCACAAATGCAAAATTAGGATGAAGATTAAGTAGAAATTAATTCAAACTCGCTTTCCCGCTTCTATGTTTTAAATTATATCATTCCTAAAGTACAAAGGAAGCAGTGATGTCCCAAGAGAATATTAGCCTTTAATTTCATTCAGGAGCCTGGAGTATTGGTTTAGATTCGAACGGGCCCAGTTCCTCCTAGAAACGTGGCCACGTTCCCTGAAAATTGAGACTTCTAGCTTGGGCAAACCACAATTATTTCAGGGCCCTGAGGAAGTGAAGTGAGATTGTTAACCCAAGCTTTCCAGGAAAAGACATCAGGCCTCATTTTTATCTATTCATCGCTCCCACACCCGACAGGAATTATTTTTGCCTGACAGGAATATCTTTTGAAAAAGTCTTCATTTGGGCACAGTCTTGACAACTGATGCAAAGAGAGAGAGGGGGAAGGAATGATTTTCCTAGAGTGAATGTTTTTTTGTTTTTCTTTAGCTAAGTTTTTCAACTACGAAAAACCAAATAATTTTAACTCCTTAAATGCCTTGACTAACCACCACTGCTTCTGTTTTGTTTGCTATAACTATGTTCTGTAAATGGCATGACCGGAACTTTTGAAATGATTTTATATATATATACATATATATATATATATATATATATATATATATATATATATATATATATATATATNACACACACACACACACCATGCCCTACATCAGTAGTTCTCAACCTGTGTATGTGGAGGAGGTGATGCCCTTCAGGAGGTCACATATCAGATATCCTGCTTATCAGATACTTATATTGCAATTCATAACAGCAAAATTATAGTTATGAAATAGCAATGAAAATAATTTTATGTTTAGAGGGTCACCACAACATGAGGAACCACATTAAAGGGTTGCAGGATTAGGAGTGTTGAGAACCACTGCACTTCTATCCACTGATTTCTGTTCTCTCTCTCTCTCTCTCTCTCTCTCTCTCTCTCTCTCTCTCTCTCTTTCCCTTTTTTCTTTCTGCGGTTCTAGGAATCTAACCCAATAACTGTACTAGCAAATCTTTTCCCACTGAGCTACACTGTAGCCCTTGGTTTTTTTGAGATAGGATCTTTCTGTATATCCTAGGCTGGCATTGATACTGAGATTCTCTGCTTCGTGAATGCTGGTACCGCAGGGCCTGCCACTCCAGGGCTGGTTGTCCCTGTCTTTGGAAACTTTATCACAGGGCAGGCCTTGACTTCCAAGTGGACCCCTATGCACACCTAAGACAGGGAGTGTCTCCTAGGCACCTCTTGCTTCCTTGCTCCGTCCTTCACTTCTAGGACCTGGGCTATTAATAGCAAAAAAAGAGGTCATTCACTTTCCCACAGAGTTTGACAGCTTTCTGGACAAAGATCCGTTTTTCCACCATCTTAACTCAGATTTGGAGGACCATCAAAAGCCTGCCCTATTATTCCTCAAAAGTTATGAGGGCTCAAATGGCCCTATTGTTTATTAGCATAATTGGTTATATATGATATCTGGCTAATGAGAAGTCTTGTTAGAAGCATGGAGTATAAATTGCCCAGAACTATTTTAATATCCGTTAGCCTACGCTCTCCCAAGACGGTCACCTGTGACAGCACGCTTAAGTAAGCTGCCAGGTATGACTCTGCCTCCAGAAGTTGGTTACTGTCACTCTCTATAAATGATACAAAGCTCAAGGCCACCGAGCAGAGGAACACACTTCCTTTTATCAAACTGTCCTGACTCTTACAGGGCCTCACACAATACGATCCGCAGTTCCAGACCTCATTTCGTTATAATTCCAGATAGGTAGTTAAATAGCAATAAAGTTAAATAGCAATAATTTCTGTGTACAAGTGGGCCTTGGATTGCCTTTAAAAAAAAATAGAATTATAACCAAACCAGTTTCTTTCAAAGCACAGTGCATTTTTATTTTCATCCACACTTAGATGTTTCCGCTTAACTTGCTGCCCTTGCATGCAAAAGAGGGAGCTCAGAAAATAGATTTTAGAAACAAAAGGATGAAAAGTTCATGCTGTTTCTTTTTAAAGTGCCCAAGGAAAGCAGAGAAGGGCTGGGACCAGTGGGGAGGTGGGCGAGGGAAGGTAGCTGGGTGGAGGACTGAAAATGATATAAAAAAAAATTATTCAGATGGATGCGTGAACATCTCACGTTGAAACCTGCTGCTTTGTACAACTAACATTCCTAAGTAACCTATAGTCACCATTACCTGTCTCAGAAAGCTCACAGTGACACCTGTCAGTCAACAGATGTCCCCACTCTATCTCTCTGTAATCACCTGGTGTCTTGAATGGCGTAAGATGAAGGAAGCCAGGCCACAGGGGACAAGACACAGATAACCTGTCTTCAGAGTTACCACTCAAACCTTAACCCTCAGTGAGACCTGACTACCCACCAATGCTTCTAGGTTCTCCTTGATAACCAGTCAGTGTGAAATCACTACACACATCGCCACAGGGAGATTTAAAATGCCTTTTCTGCGTCAGCCCTTCCTAGACCATGGATCTTGAGGAAATGGCCTTAAATTTCAAGTACTGCATACAGAAAGAGTAGTCCAGGCCTCGCCAGCCTCATAACCCAGGGTTTTCAACAGTGACTGGCTTCTCAGGCTGGCTTACAGAAGCCAGCCTGGCTGGCTTAGTTGCATCCTCAGAGAAAAGAGTTTCTGGTTTGTGGAAGGGAGTGAGCCATTGCCCTCCTGAGGCCAGTTTATCTGCATGCTGCTTTGCTTTCTGCTCTAGGCTTCAGGGCCCATTACCCTATGGAGACACTCCACAGAGTGTGGACCCTCCATATCTATTCTCCCTATCTCAAACCTAGCAGTCTTTGTCTCTCCTGGCCCAGAGGACAGCAGTAGCGGTAGTACGGTCCTGTGCAGAAGGAGGGGGACTATCCGGTCACTGTGGGGAGGCTTGTGAAGTGACTTTGAGGAGGGTGGGGCACACCACTTAGTTTACCACCATCACAGCCCATATCTTGTATGGGACCGAGAGCATTCAGCAATATCAGACAGTAACATTTGAAGGTCCTTCCTCTCTCCAGCAAATGTTGGCCGTTTCCTCATTTATTGTTTAACTTAAAATTCCACAGCCCCCTCTTTGAACTTGGTATTTTATCAATACTGGGCCTCAGAACTGCCTTTGAAGTAATTAAGGTATTATGTGTTAAAGCACGTGTGGCTTGGACTTGTTTACTCTGTGGGGAAGGATGGCAGGCACATCTCCGGCGTCTTCCTGCTAGTACTCCATTACAGATTAAGGTGAAGTGCCGGGTGACCCTGCTTTATCTGAGTGGGGCCCCTGGTCCTAATGGGCCGAGGGCTGCAGGGGGGGAGTGAACCCCTATCTCCAAACTGTGCCAGGTCCCCATATTCACTTCTGAGCAGTCCCACTCAGTGCCGGCTCCTAGTCAGTCTGCAGCTGGGTGCCAAGCAGGCTCCTCAAACATACCCCATAACCCTTGCGAAGCCGTTCATAAGGAGGATAGCCAGCACCGCTGGCTTACTCTTGTTTCTCTCATGCCTGTCTCTACGCAGGATACCTCTCCCTGCACCTAGCCTGCTTTAACTTATTGTCGCATTTTCTTCACCTATATGATTCCAATCCCAGGATCAAGTTTAACTTTGTGTACTTTAGTTTCAAATATTAAAAAAAAATTAATGCATAGATACAAGATGTACTTAATGAGGAAATAGAATACATTGAGGCGGGAATTAATTATTAAGCTGGGGTTGGGTGGAAGGGTAATTCAGTAGCAGAGCATTTGTCTAACATGTACTATGCCTGGGCTCAGACCCCAGCATAGCAAAAGCAAAAACAGATAAAAGGTCCTGAAACCAGAAAAGAAGCTCTTTAGAACATACGGCCTCTGTAGAGGACAGTGTAGCTTTCAGTTACAGCAAACTGCGTCTAGCTGTGGGGCACGGCACAGGAGTTGAATATATGTACTCGACAGGCCATGGTTTAGCTTCGATTATAGAGGAACCTGAGATTGGCAGATTATTTGGCCATTGCAAGGGATTTAGTTTAGCCAGGAAAAGGGAGCGGGTAATTCCTCCACTATCCAAGAGGAACCAAGCATCCAGGCCAGGTTCCCACTGTGGCAGGAAACCAGCGCTGGATTTCCTGAGTAAGTCACGGCCAGAGGAGGATGGGGAGGCTGTACCAAATACATATTGACTCCAAACCTCAGACTAAGGTTTCCTTCGCACTGAAAACAGGAATTCTGCTGTCCTAAATCTCATCTCTGCTGAGGCGGTGGCTCTTTTCATTGTAAACAGGGAGACAAGAACTGTTAACCACAGCAAACAAGGAACCAGCACCCGTGCAAAAGGAACAGTTTCAAATGTGCCCCAACTTCCTGATCTTTGGGGCTCCTGTTGTCCTTGGTCAAAGCTTCCTGGTTCCCAAGGCTTTAGGGGGCACCTGCAGGTCACAGTAAAGGTGATGCTCAGGATGCTTTGAGCTGGGGAGGTGAAGCCCCAGTGACATGCTCAGCTTGTCCCCAGGGCACCCAGGAGAATGATTGACAGTCTTCACAACTATGTCAGAACCACTTACCATCTCCCTCTGTCTGTCCCTCCTGCTCTAGGGCCAAGCACACCTGCAAAAAGACTCTGCTGGAGGAGGTGCAGGAGCTGGAGACCAAGTCCCGAGTGATGGGCAAGGCGATGCTTCGAGACAGTAACGGAAAGAGGTGGGCTGCCTCCAGCGTGCTCTCCTGTCCCCTTCAGTTTCGTATTTCTCCTCCTTGGCTAGTTTTCAAGGGGAGCATGAGTAGGCTCAGTTTCAGGCATTCTGATTACATGCTAAGAATGCAGTCATGGTGAGCTTCAAATTGCATCTCCTCGGCAGCCATGAGAATCTGTGTTTCTGGGTCACTGGGCCTGTCCCCAGGTAATAGTAGTGGTTTTGTTGGGCTTGGGATGTGGACAAAACGGTCTTGTGAATAACCAACAGTACAGCAGTATTTTCTTAAAGGGGAAGAACATGGATTTAAAGAGGATGCAAGAGCCCAGGCCTTTTGGTTTCAGGCCTAACCATGTTACCCAAAGCTGAGCATGTAAACGGGTATCTGGCTAACAATGGAGAGCTTTAGCTATCTCTGGAAGTTGCATTACAGTGTACTTCAGTAGACCTGAGGGTTGTTCCTCCTTATCTATATTTTATGTGTATGCATGACTTTGCCTGCATGTAATGTATGTTTGTGTACCACATGTGTGCAGTACCCACTTAGCCCCCCCAAAAATGGGGGTGTCAAATCTCCTAGTTCTGGAGTTACAGGTGGTTGTGAGTCACTGTCTGGGTACTGGGAATTGGACCAGAGTCCTCTGGAAGAATAGCCAGTGCTCTCTCTCCAGCCCCTTAAAATGGGATTTTTTTTTTTTTGGATGAATTACCATGACTTGGTAGATCTGAGAAAGGTTAAGGACACTCTTGGTGCAGAAACTGCTGCCTCACCTCCTGTCACCAAGCCTGTAACTGCTCTGCCCTACACTTAACAGGTGACCGGGAGGAGTGTATCTCCCTCCCATGAGTTCATCCAATCAGGGTAAATTTGTCAGAAATCTCTATGTTACAAAAGGCCATGGCTCCCAGAGAGGATCTTCTACAGTGTAGAAAGGCCTCTGTGTTGGTAATGTGGAACATCTAGAAAAATCTGAGCATTCTTTTCCTAAGTTCCTGGAAGGAAGTCTGTAGCTGTTTAATGAAACAAAGACCTAGAAGTAGGGTACTTCTAGAAGTTTCTACTTTGTTGTATATTGTATTTGTCTAAACTATCTGTTACAGCATTGGAATCAAAGACACTTGGTTTTTTAAGGAAGGAGATTTTGGGCTGGAGCTGGAGCTCAGTCCATAAAGTTCTCACAGGGCAAGCCCAGGGACCTGAGTTCAACACCAAGTATGTAAAAAGCCAGGCATGACAGCGCTTGCAAGCGCTGGAGAGATTTCTGGGTAAGATGATGGATTAGAAGCCTAATCACTGGACCTTCATGAAAGAAAACAGTATAATATACAGTGAGCTCTTTACTCCAGCACTGGGAAAGTGGAGATAGGCATATCCCTGAAGCTCCCTGGCCACTGCTTGAGACTAATTGGCCCCAGGTCCCGGTTAGAAACCAGTCTCCAAAAAATAAGGTAGGAGGAATGACAGCCAAGGTTCTCCTCTGGCTTATGCACACACACACACACACACAAACACACACACACACACACACAGAGAGAGAGAGAGAGAGAGAGAGAGAGAGAGAGAGAGAGAGAGAGAATCAAGCATTTTAAAGGCTTTATAAATATCATCTCATATATTTTATTTATGTATAGGTTATTTAGGAAAGGTTTCAGAGCACATGGTTGGAATTTTGGTTTTGCTTTTGGCTTGCTTAAAAATATTTTAGATTTATTTTATGTTTATGTATGTTTGCTTGCATATTCATATGTGTACCATGTGTGTGCCTAGTGCCCTATAAAGTGAGAAAGGTCTATGGGTCCTTTGGATCATAACCCAACATGTGAGTACTGGGAAGTGAACCCTGGTTCTTTATAAGAACAACAAGTGCTCTTAGCCACTGAGCTACCTCTCCAATCCTTATAGCTTACATTTTAATACGTGAGTGCATTAAGCATTGTGTGGGTATTGATAAGCCAACAAAGCAAGAATGACTCTCTTTCATAAGCTTCAAACTGGGAACGGGGCTGAAGCTCGGTGGTGAGGGGCTTGCCTACCGTGCTCAGGGCCCTGGACTTCATCCCAACACTGGAAGAAAAACAAAACAAACAGATAAATTTAACATTGTGACTAGATGGTAGATCCTTTTATATGTCAGACTGTGTAGACATGGCGCTCAGCACCTGTTAGGTTTCCAGTGGCCTATAGTATTCTTTGTGACCTGAAAAAGTCATATTCATGGGCTGCAAAAGTTGGAGCGGAGAACTGAGATTGGGAGATATTCACAAAGATAAAATGCACAAAAAATGTGATAAATACAAGTTTGACATCCTAAAAAGAATATGGGCCCTCTTATAGATCACAAATTCTAAAGCCTACATGAGATTGCTTATTAAACAAGCATAAATAATTTCTAGGTAATAATGAGAATCTCAAAGCACAAATGTCAGTTCTACTGAGACATACCAGAGGAGAGCATTTCATATACTATGATATATGTGCTTTCTGGGCAGAGGCTTCAAGTGGCCTGTAAAGTTCTTCATGCAGCCAGCACTTGGCAGCATGGACCATCAGAGGACCATCTGGCTGGGGCCATCCTAAAAGGCTCTCATGCTGAAGGTGGGCTGGGGAAAAGCTTAGGGTATAAAGGACCTGGGAGGACAGTCACAGTGAGCATGTATCAGGCAGAGTCTTTCCCCTACCTCTAATTTGCAGGGCAAGCACTTTCCCTGATCGGGAGTCTGTGTGAACTCTGGCTGAGCCCTTAACCATGCACCCCTGGGCAGTCTGGGAATGCAGTAACACTGCCTCTTCATCTGTTGTAGACAGCTAATGCTTTGAGGGGAGGAGGACGGTTTATGAGATGACATAGACAGACTGAGCCATTAGGAGGGCAGGAAGTATGGAAGTATCTGCTGTGAGTTTGGCCATAGAGTCACAGTATGAGGGGCTGTGGACTGTTAGCCTGGAAAGAAGACAAGGGTCTCTCTTCATAAAAAGATGGAAGCTTTTTGTTTCCATTTGTTTTGTTTTCTGTGCTGTGCTAGGAACTGAATTCAGGGGTTTGCCTATGCTCCACCTCTGAGCTACACAAAGCCCTTGGATTTGTCTGCAGGGGGTGGGGGGCAGAAACACAGCTTCGTGACATCATTCTCAGCAGCCAGAGGAGCCCCCCCTAATCTAAGGGGCCTTGACTCAGGCTAAAGCTAGATTTGTGGCTTCAACTCCAAAAGGAATCTCAGGCCGAGCCAGTATGAAGAAGAGTTGGAGGTTTGTATTGAAGATATTTTAATATAGGCTCAGGCATGATGGTTAGGAGAAAGAGACACCCAGAAAATCATCACTATGAGCAGGTCTCTGCTGCTCAAAGGAAAGTGGGAGGAGATTACAGCATACCCAAGTTTAGGTATGGCCTCCTCAACAGAGACACACAATTAAGTATCTTAGACTTATTCATGTATGCCATTTGGGGGGTTCTGATTCCATTTCAAGGGTTTTAGGACACAAATACTCCTTACTCTCTTGATAAGATCAATTATAAAGTAGTCATGGGTGCTTTGGGTTGATATATAATCTGTTAAAGTAAAACCAGCAGCCACTAGGACTGCACAAGGGGAGCAGTACATATTCTTCCCCTGTAAATTGTGTTTCTGGTAAGATTCCTAGAAAATTGCAGCTTTACTAAGGGGAAAAGAGACACCTTCAGTAGTTGTTAACCAACTACTGGAATTCTTGCTTCCTTGCTGGTGAGAGGATTTGGGCCCTTTCCCTTCTCACTTCTCCAAGATGATTCTTGACTTAAAATCTCACCTTTAAAGTGTATCTTCCTGTCTGTCTAGTGGTAGGATGATGGGCATGTACCACCACATTATACCCCTCAGCCACCTTTCTGTGGCAGTGAGGAACAACCAGAGCCTTGGGGACACAAGACAAGCCTCCTACCCCTGAGCTCCCTCCCTAAGCCTCATGAATATAAGGGGGTTTTTGAAGTATTTATTTATTCATATTTTCTGTGCATTGGTGTTTTACCTACATGTGTGTTGGATCCACTGGAACTGGAGTTATAGACAGTTGTGAGTTGCCATGTAAGTGCTGGGAATTGAACCTGGGTCCTCTGGAAGAACAGCCAGTGCTCTTACTGCGGAACCGTCTTTCCAGCCCATGAATATAAGTTTTAAACATCTCCTGGGTAGCACACTGTTGGAAACATTTTTAAATCCCAAACCAGAGTTTCTACCCTGCCTGGATCATTCAGCAGCCTGATAAAAGACACACACAACCTTTATATTTATATTAAGCTTGAGCAGCACAAGAGCAGAGCAGACATCTACCCTCTAGGCTATTAGAATCTGCTCTCCTATTGACAACCCTGAGTTATTACTCACAATGTTTCATCTGGGCTGTTCTTAACTCCAGTTGGCCAGCCCTCAGGGCCATGGTTTCTTGACTCCTAACCCATGGTGACCTTTTCTTCCTCCTCACCTTCTCCTCTCCTTCATGCTTCTCCTCTGACCACCCTCACCCAGGCCCAGGAACCCTAAAAACCCGCCTATATCTCTTCTGCCCAGCTATTAACATCTTTATTTACCAATCAGAAATAACTTGGGGGCAGGTCACATAGCATCACTTGGATCTATATTCTGACTCTCTCGTCTCTGGGGCAACCAGGTCCAGGTCAATGGGCATAGCAGCAACTGAGCTTTCCCTGCTGAGCTGTCTCTCCAGCCCCAATAAACTAACTTAACCTATCATTTTGATGAACTTATGTAAACCCCGTCTTTCATTGTAGTTTAAATCAACCATTAAGTTTTCTTCCAAAAAAAAAAGTTTTCTTCAACATGCCTATTTCAGTTTGAATCTGAATGTCTTCCATAGGCTCAAGTGTTGAATCCCTGGTATCTCATTTATGTTGATATTTTGGGAGGTTGTGCAAATGTTGGAAAGAGGAGTGTGGCTGAATAGAAGTTCAGTCTCTGAGGTGTACCTGCCCCTGGTTCAGCCTCACTCGTTGCTCCCCGGTCTGCTATGATGTGAATAGCTGTCTTCCATTACATGCTCCTACCACCATGCTGGGAATCAACAGAGACACTCCACCAGGCTTTCCCTTCCCTACTGGGCTTCATCCAATCCCTTCTGTTGTTTCTTGTTGGTTTCATCACAGTGATGGGAAAGTAGCTGGTGTGATAATTCTATGCTGTTCCTTCAGTTAATCAAGCTAACCTGAGGAATTCATGCCCAAGTGAGTTCTATGCTTAAAACCTTGATAAGTCAGGGATCAGTCAGAGAATTAGACCAGGAGCAGAACTGTTGCCACTTGGCTTTGTCTGTGGCTGTGTACTGTGGAGACGCTGCACGTTTTGCCATCTGGGCTGGTCAGAATGCTCTCCCAAGCCCTCCTCCAGAGTCCTTTGAGGGTGAGGGAGGAGGAGAGCATACAGACCTGCTGATCTCTGTAGAAGGGCCCCCTGGATAGCATTATCTTGTGTGTCTAAAAAGAATGACCCAAAGGAAAGAACTCCGCCTTCAATATTTTAATACTTTCCCTTCTTTAGTCTAGAGTCTAACTCAAGATTTTTTTTCCAGTAGAAGAAAATCTACTCTGACTACTTAGTTTTTAGAGAGAAAACAAACAAATGTCCAAAACCAGCATGTATGGTAATAGACGGACTGTCCTCTAGCGTTTTTCTCTTCCTTGGTGTAGCATAGAGTGAGTTCTGTGATGTTATGTCTTCCATATGGCAAGAAATCGGCCGACTAATGGAGGAGAGAGGGTCTAGAAGTGGCACTGTCTTAGTCTGATGAACAAGGAGACTCTTGTTTCATTAGAGATCCTTCTCTCTGTTCATCACAGTTGGTTGGGGGAGGGGGAGAGGAAGAGGGCAGGTGGCCATGCTGGCTGTCTCCAGTTTCAAGGACAAGCAGTTCTGGTTGCTGCCTCTGGCTTCCCAAGAAAACTCAGATTCTCTTTCATGTAAGTGCTTTCCCTGACCTGAGGCCGGCTGGGCTTGAGAAAAGATAGCAGCCTGTCTGGCCTTGAGTCTTCTGCCAGCGATCGAGTGTCTCCCTCCGGTTTTGTGTTCTCCGAGAACATTGATTCGAGGCTCTGGGGACTCTCATAGAGTGACCTCAGGAGGGAATCTGATCCCAGCTGGGTGCTGCAAAGCCCATGCTCTCTCCCTTCCAGCCCCAAGGGCAGCCTAGATGTATGTTGACAAGCCCCACTGGTGGAGGGGGATGGGAAGTGCAGGACAGATACTGCCCATGACCAAAGGAATCTTAACACAGTGCTATCTGCTAAAGGAGAGGGGCCAGCACCTGCAGCCTTCCCAGGATTTACAAAGTCACCAGGTAAGGTAGCATGCTCTCTCCCAATGCTACTTTTAAAACCAATGACTCCGTGTGTGTGTGTGTGTGTGTGTGTGTGTATAAAAAATATTCCCAATACAACCAAATCATCCCCAAATTCAACTCAAACACCTCCTACATTGTGACCATCAAACAGGGATTCTTGCATCTTTAAATGAGTATTTAAGGGGTTGGGGTGTGGCTCAGGGGTAGGGCTCTTGACTCTTATGAGGGTCCCTGAGCTCCAACCCTAACACCTCAAATAAATAAGTAAATAAAGTGTTTAGTCTTGGCATGGCTGCCTCATGGTGGTGGAATGGAGCCTTTCCCGTGAAACATCAACATCCATGTCAGTGTTTTCAGTATTGGCTTTACATCAGCTCAGGGGCGGGGGGTGGGTGGGTGTATTTTCTCAGAGTTATGGCTGTTGGCATCATGTACCTCCATCTTCTCTTTATTTCCTCCCTACCCCATCCACATTTTCTCCTAAAATGACTATTAGTTTTTTATTGGCCAAAAGGGTAGGAAATTATGGCATCATTTCAGCGAACCTCTCCACGCCAGGTGGCAAGCGTCTGCTTCCAGCACCTGGGTGAGACTGATTTGCCTTCCAGCTGCATTTTTTCCAGGACTGTGTCATGAAGTGGAGAGCAGTTGTGAGACAGACAGGTCGGAATGGGGCTCTAGGCCCTGCCACTCATCTAGCTGTGCAGCCTTGGCTAGCGGGTTACTAACTTCTCTGAACTTCAGTCCTGAATCTGTTTTGAGGATGAAATAGAAAAATCCACAGCATATGTAGATATTCAGAGAGTACAAGCTCTCATTTCCTCCTCTGCCCTAGAAGATAATCCATCTCTGCTGGCCATCCTTAACTGGCTATTTTCAAAGGCTATGTGTGGGGTTTTCCTTAACAAAGGGTATGGGCACAGCGGGAACTCTGTTTCCTATTGGGTCAGTGTAGAAAAGTAGCTGAAGCCCAGGCATACCATAGTGGAGGCATCCAGAATGAGGAGTTGTTTTATGTGGTGCTAATAAACCCAGAGCCGCCCACATGCTAGGCAGGTGATATGCCACTGAGCCACACCCCAGTTCACAGACTAAGTTTTGTGAGAAGGTTGCATCCGGTGACAGTCTTCCTTTGGGTCACTGCCTCCAGGAGCTCCTCTTACACAGAAGAAGCTGAGCCCACACAAGCTGTCCTTAACACTCCAGACTCTCCTGGTGCTCACCTGAAATACAGTGTCCCCCAAACATCCCCTGCCATTTGACCCACACAAAGCCTTGGGAAGAAATGCTCATGGACATCACACATAGGTTTGGTCTTTCTCTACTACTGTGATCATGGAAGCTTGGGCTTCCCTTAAATTAACGCATTCTTCTGTGGTTATGGTGGTGGTCATTGTCAGACGTGTGCTGGGATACACCTGTAGTCTCTGAAGTTCGGAGACTGAGAGGAGAGAAGAGGGCTTGAACTCAGGAATTGGTGGCCATAGGCTTAGGGAACTTAGAAAGACCCTGTTTTTCAAAAAGAAAAAAGAAAAAAAAAAGCACTCAAATGTTAAAACACGCAAAAATAGAGGGCCCCCATGGACCCAAATCACAGATCTAACAAGTACCAAGGTTTTGCCAGAGTTGCTGTGTTTAGCCCTGTTTGGCCCTAGATTTCAGGTTGCCGAATAATATAAAGCAGATTATGGACATCAGCACTGTTTAGCCTTACATGCTCCAGGGTTATCTCCAGAAAGCATGCCCTGCGCTCTAACACCTCTTACAGTGTGCACGGTGCTGTTATTAAATATGAATAGTGCGATGCCATGGTCTCCGGTCACATCTAATTGTTGGTGATCGTTCCTTAGTGCCAAGAACAGACTTCCCAGATGGCCTTGGCCCTCACTGCCCTTTGCAGGGCCAGCTGGTTTATACTGGAACGGAGGTGAGGACCACATTAAGACTGCTCAAATCTTGCCCAGCTGCAGAAGTTATTTTTAACGGGACTTAGGCATTGCAGTCCCGTCTTATTATGATAGCACTGTGGCCACAGGTGACCGATGGAATCAAGAGATCCAAACCTGAAAGGGGAGGTGTCTCCTTTGCCCACTATTGTCCACCGAAGAGAGAGGGAAACACGGACCATTTTAGACCAGGTTCTTCGCACATGGCCAGGGTAACAAATCCCCCCAGTACCTCTATTTATAATTTCATTCTCACTGCAGTGCTCAGAAGGCTGTAGGAGCTCCTGGAGCCAGACCAGGATGCCTTCCTGCCTGAAACATCTAATGGAAAGGGTCAACGCAGACAGGCCTGCCCTGACTGTGTGAGAACTTGAGGTGATAGAACGAAGGCTGTGTGTTGTTGCCTTCTCGGTTCCTACTTGCAGGGGGCGGGGTCATGAAGCAAGCCTAGAAACCACCCCCACCTCCCCAAGGCAGGCCGGAGCAAAGAATTCAGAGTGGAATGGAAAGAGTTAATGGACCTATCAGCTGCCTTGATACAGATGACTTCCAGACAGAACCGCCTTCATGGGCTCCGGTATGGTCTGCGAAAGAAATTAATAAATGTGATTCATTCTGGAAGAAGGGAACCCACCAGTGAGGCTGACACAAAAGGGGGTGTTCTTAGAAAAACAAGGGCAGAAGGGAGCCAGGCTGGCAGGCAGGCCATAGCTGCCCAGTCTCTAGCTGGGCTGACCCGCACAGGTGAGGAAAGGCATTAGTGAGACAAAGGGAGTAAATGGTCCAGGAAATTGCAGAAGGCCTGACTGGATTACCCACTGGGGGTCTGCTGAGACCTGCGTCCCATCCCGGGCACAGGAAGGAAAGAGGGGGGAGAGTAAACACTCAGGGAAGGAAAACACATCATTAGCGGTTAGGGAACCCCTGGGCTGCCCCTGTCAACGGAAAAATAATCAGTTCTCTGTGACTTTATGGGTGTTAAATCCCCACAGCCTTTCCTTTGATAGGCTAATGTTTAATAATTTTAAACAATTTTAAACACTGGTTGAGACTGATTACTGAGGCAAGCCAAAGCTGCCTTGTTCACCGGGAAGACGATGTGCTAGCTGATGAGGCGTCCCATCTGAAGTTCAGCTGCTCCCTGCCACAGAGAGACTACAGGCTGTAGGGGATGCATGGGCAGAGCAGAGAGGAGGGCCGGTGTGCTGGTGAGGTGGGACTGAGGGTCAGCTGGCAGCTCGCTGCAGCCCAGCCTCAGGTCTCAGCTTCAGGAACATTCTGCCATATTCATTTTTTTGATTCATGAGTTAAGTTCGTTTCATGCTCACTTCCTCTACCTGTCAAGAATCATTTTTACTAAACACTATCAGTACCAACCTTAGCCAGTGCTCGGGCTTGCTGAACCCCCTGGGGAGCACTGACAGGAGACCTGAATCTCCTCACAGGTACTGGAAGAATGCCAGAATCCTCCTCTTCCTATAAGTTGGTTCTCCCTTCGCCTTTGAGCAGCCTTAGGAGACTCGCTGCTTTTGGCGGTGGGCTCATACTGTGAACAGTGACATTCCAGGTGGGAAGTTCCTCAGAGACTCTAGGGTCTCTGCCAAGCTCTGTTAAGTCCTGAGGGGTTGTTTGCTTTTCTAGTTGACCCTTCTCCTCCCAGCTCCAACTGTGTAAACTGTCTTGAGCTAAGACATTCCAGGCAGGTCACTGCGGCCCTCCTGAAACCCAGTGAACAGTCTACATTTCAGAGTCCGTCTCTCTGAGACAATAGACAGGGGAAACTCTAGTCAAGGCATCCTAGAGTTTAGCATCATCTGTACAATGTGTAAGAGAATCTCTGGGCTCTGCGGTGCACTGGACTGTGGGAGGAAAAGAGACTGTACAGGGTGTATGCAGGTGTGGCCTCAGTCACAGATGTGGGAGTTCTGTTTCCACCTGGCACTAGGAAAGCCAGACAAGGCCTGACTTAGTAACCGGTGAATATGACGAATATGACATCATTGGCCTGGTGGTTCGACCAAAACTTAGAGAATGTCAGAGTTACCATTGGGAGATAGACTATAGGATTCAGTGCATTTAGCTGTCAATTTATAGGGATTTCTAACAAATGCTTAATTAATAGAAGTAGAAAATTTTAAAATGCCATCCTAACCCTCCCCTGGAGAAAATAAACAAAACTGTTCTTGGGTATAAAAAACAACTATCATGGCCATCCTGTTCTGTAGGCCTTGACCCTACAGTGTCTGCTTACCAGAGCTTTGGTCATCAGCTCCACACTGAGCCCCAGTTAAGTCTTTCCCCTCTGGTACAGCACTGGCACTGATAATATGCTCATTCAGCATTTGTTTTCTTCCCTCTGCAATTAGGATCCGTTCAGGACACCTCGGGTGGTGGTAATTGGGAGTCGCCAATGAGTAAACACATTGGCTTCATTGTAGGTGCAGCCAGCCGGTTGGCCTAATACAATGAGGCCAGTCACTATTGGGTCATGTAACAGACATGTATGGAAAACTGAGGAAGTGCCAGGCGAGAGTGGCCAAATAGACAGTGGCAAGTTCCTGCTGCCCTGGAGTTAGAACTCTGTGAGAAGCAAGAGAAGAGGGAGCTGCTTGGAGTCAAGTGAGCAGAGGGGTGTATTGAGCAGAGGAGAGGGCCGTAGAGCTCGCCGTGGTGCGGGAGGCGAAGTGTTCTTCATTTTAAGGTACAAATCGACACCTCTATAGCAAAACACAGGCCAAGGAGAGAACAGGGCATCCAATCTGTTTAGCGAAGTTGTGTGTGACACAGGACCCCTCAGAAATGAGGAGCCAAAGTTCTAGGAAGAAGGGACACTTTGTGCTTAGGGTCAGTGAAGAATGGATAATACCATGGCAACATGATTAGACCGAAATGGGGGTGATCTAATGGTAATCAACCTGGGAGACCCCTGCAAGGCTTCTCTGTGCAGCATCCTGTGCCCCAGCATGGGACAAGATCTCAGGAGAAGGGGTCTCGTGGCCTAATCACAGGCAAGGTGAGCCAGAGAATCCTCTTGCTTTAGCCGGCACAGAAAGGTGATGGTGACATTCCAAGTGACCTCCAGCTCCCAGGACTCCGCAGGAGCACGCTGAGTCCTGGCAATCAATCCTATGGTGACTGGAAAATCCTGACGTATTCCGATTTATATCCAGTTTTATCTTTTCATAGCTCACTTTACAACTGGGGACAAACTCATGGGTGTACTCCTCTGTGTCTAACTTATATCTCTTAACAACATGCTCGGGTCAGTACCAGAATTCAGACATAGTGTGTGTTCCTGCTATATGGTGAACATGTTCAGACAGGACTGCTGGCCAACGTGTATGCCCTGAACAGAACCAGCTCATTTCCCTGGGCGTGGTGGCTAAAGCCTGTAATCCCAGCACCGAGAGGTGGAGGCAAGAGGATCTCAAGTTGGGAGCTAGCCTGGCCTATATGGTGAGACCCTGTCTGAGGGGGAAATGAATAGATTAATTACCAAGGGTACTTTTTGTAAGAAACTTTTTTTTTTGAAAGAAGGCAGCCCATGATTAAAGCCTTCTCATCTGTGCCCTATTTGTAAGACCAAGAATCAGTCCCTCTGGCTTGGTGCCCTTACAGGGGCATATTAATCTGAAAGCACCTGTGTGTGCGTTTCAACATGTTCCGATTTGATGTGGGTTACACGAAACATGTGTTCTCATTTTGCTTAAATATTTTTAGATATATAAAGTTATAATTTAAAAACTAGTGTTGAAAGAACCGCTAACAGTGATGTAACCCTGAAAAAGCATCTATTAGCTTCATATTTCAACTCAGTCACCAAATCCAGGTGCATGGCATTCCTCAAAAGATTCTAAATACTTCATAAGAATATTCGTTTTAGAGAGAGTAAAGCATACCTGACTATCTTCATGTTAATTACACGTGTACTTCAGAGCATACATTAGTGTTAAATGTTGATATTTAGATTAAAGGGTGTAGTCCAAGCAAGACTCGTGCATGCACCCATTGAATTTCCTGGAAATGGCAGCCGGTTAGTCGGTTAGTCGCAGCTGCCTCGGGCCTTTCTTGTTCCCGTTTGTTTTCTGTTGCTAATTTATCAGACAGTCAAAGGGTTCCAAGTGGAAGGCATGTTAGATAGTTACCAAGGCATTGCTAGGATGGCAGCTGTCTTGTTTTCTTAAAGCACTGATCTATCACTTGGGCCTTTCATGACCCCATTTTTCCCCCTCACCTATTCAGAAAGCATTTTGCCTTTTAAAAAAGAAATGGGCCCAGGCCTCTGTGGAAACCCCTCTGTGTAGCCACCATGGGCCTCCTTGGCTAAGTTATTATCTTTTCTCCATCCTCACAACTCTTTTCAAGGCTAGAGAATGATCCAAGTCATCACAAGCTGGAGACAAAGGCATTTGGCTTGTGCTCAGTTTGTGGACATTCCATTGTCACACTGTGCTGAGGAGACTCAGAAGCCAGGGGCAACATGGGCCTGCTTAAGACATGTGTGTGCTGCCGTGGTACCTGACAAGATTGTGTCCTGTGACTGGCAGCTACAGGTGTGCTCTGGAACTTTCGACACACAAAGACGATGTCACAATAGAGTCCCAATATGCTTTCAATTCGTAACCCAGAGAAATACTACAGCCACTCATTCCCGCCACTCTCTCCTCTTTTCTTGCAACCAGCAGCTATGCAGCTGCCCTGTAGCCCCCTCGGTTGCACTTCTGCCCTTGTGTGGATGTGTGGAGTGTCAACTTTGGCTTCCTTGGCATTTGAAAATGAAAACATCCCTTCGGACATTTGACTCCTGTCTGTTCCCTGTTGCACAGAATGTCTGCAGACAACATTAACATGTGAAAAATGAATACACTAGGCTCTTCTTCCACAAGGCTGGCAGACATCCTCCTGTCTGAACTCTAGGTCCTAGTTCTTACTCGGTTCTGATTTTCTTCTGTTCCTTCCCCCTTTTGTGAATTTTTAAAGGATATGACTGCATTTCATCAAGTGTGCACCATTGTCCCTGTCAGTGCTTTGTCCTACGTATTTGCTTCTTGAACGTGGCAGCAGTGTGCAAAGTGCACAGGGTTCCTGTTCTCCAACCCTTGTTCTCTCATACCTCTGCTGGAAGCACACCAGCCCAGAACAGCAGTAGCTGCAGGCTCTGGCTCCCGGGTGCACCTCCTGCCAGTCTGTTTTGATCTCCTCTGTCGTCTTCTATATGTTAGTTTCAATAGGAAACTCTGACAGCAGAGTTACGGTGGTGCTTGCAGTTTGATCTTTCGAACCTTTGTGCATGTGTTCGGAAGCAGCTAGGCAGTTATCTTTCCCTTAACTGCTTTTTTTCTTCACAGCCGTCACCCCTTCACACAGTAGTCCTTACAAAAGTTTGCCCCCAAATACCTGCTGGGTTTTGTAGCATCATACTTTCCGAGATGTCCCTGTGAGGACCACATGCAATTGAAGAAGGCCTTCTCAAAGGCCCACATCTGTTCAGGTTTCCTCCTAATCTTCAGGGGTCAACTGGGATCAAGGAACGAGCATGTGTGGACTTTCCACTCTTGCTGCTTGCTTAAAGCACCAGTGTTGTCGCTTTTCTATTTTTGTTTGGTTTGGGGTTTATTTCATTGTGAGGCTGGAGTAGAAACCAGCAAAAATGCCACCAAGCTCTGTAGGACTGAGCTATACCCCAGACTCTGTTTTCCTCTGTGTGGTGCTGATACAAGCAAGTCCATGGGTCAAACCCCGACAGTTTGTCAGACATCAAACTGGGCAGTGAAGAAGGGAGGTCATGGTGACAGATGACTAGGCCAGGAATAGAAATCCAATGTTAATAGTGTTCTCATGCTGTGCTAGTTTTATGTAAATGTGACCCAAGCTAGAGTCATCAAAGGAAAGATCCTCAGTTGAGAAAATGCCTCCATAAGTCCAGGCAAGCCTATAGAGAGGGTGTTTTCTTACTGAGTGATCAGTGGGCCCAGCCCATTATAGATGGTGCCATCCCTGGACTGGTGGTCCTGGCTTCTATAAGAAAGTAGGCTGAGCAAGCCAGAAGGAACAAGCCACTAAGCATCACTCCTCTATGGCTTCTGCATCAGCGACTGCCTCCAGGACCCTGTCCTGTTTGAGTCCCTGTCCTGACTTTCTTTGATGATAAATAGCGCTATGAAAATGTGAGCCAAATAAACTCTTTCCTCCCCAAGTTGCTTTGATCATGGTGTTTCAGCATCGCAATATTAACCCTGACTAAGACACTTAGTGATGGAGAGAATTCTAGGACAGCCCAGAGTGGATGGCAATTTCTTGCCAGGTAATGAGGTTGAAGGGACATTCATTCCAGCTCCAGAGGATAACTTGGTAGATGTACCCAGGTTGTATGATGAGAATTCTGGACTCTACATTTTCAGTCCGGAAAGGGAAATAAGAGAAAACCAATAAGAGAAAACCTGGATAAGTAGGAAAGGCTGGAGCATTCCACAGGATAAAGTTAAAGCTTTACTCTGTCAGTCATGGGAGCTCTGCATATAAGGCATGTCTACAGGTAGAAATCTTGAGTAGAGAATACTAAATCTGGCCTTCTACTTTGCAATGTGGCCATGCAGAACCAAAGTCACATGCCACTAGGATTCTTCTCCCAAGCAGAACATATTTAGGACAAGCACATTTCATCTGAGAGTTTCCCCCTCTTTGGGACAGTCTGGATTATAGAAAAGACTTCTTGGAGTGACCTCATGCCCTTTGGGGAAGAAAAGAGAACGGTAATTTACTATCTTACCCTTGGTCACAAGAGAGCCAAACGCATGACTATAGAGTGTTGTTCCCTGTCTGACCATACTAAAGGCCAAAGCGCTGCTACAGTGAGAAATACAGCTTGTCATTCAAGGCCACACGAGTAGCTGCTCATTTGGTACAAGCAATGTGTGCTCAACATGAGAATGGAGGACGTGGCAATTTAAAAGCCAGCTGTTATGAGTCACATCTGTATCACTTTTCTTGTTGAAGAAAAAAAACCCAACAACTAAAGCAACCAAAGGGGAGTTTAGTTTGGCTCGTGGCTTGAGAATACAGTCCACCATAGCTGGGAAGGCGCAGCAGCAGGAACATGAGGCAGCTGGTTCCACGCATCCACAATCAGGAGGCAGAGAGAAATGCTGGTGTCCATCCGGCTTTCTCCTTTTTATTCAGCCTGGGACCCTCACCCATGGAGTAGTGCTGCCTACACCCAGGATGGGTCTTCCCTTCTCAGTTACACCTCTCTAGAGTGCCTACACTGATACGCACAGAGGTGTGTCTTCTAGATGATTCTAAATCCAGCCAAGCTGACTATGAAGATTAACAAACATCCAGAAACAGCCCTGTAAAAATAATAATCACTAAGTATTTCTCAAGGTCAGAAGGCAAAAAGAGTCAAGTCCCATCCTTGGACTTTGATGGGGTCCATCATCTTCACTCTGCAAGGCCACCACCAACCACCAGCACTAGGGGAGGTGCTGTCGCTATGTAATTGTCCCAGAGCAAAGTCCTTATCCAGTCTACATGAGGAACTCAGGACTAGGCCAAGGTCACAACAGGCTAAAGCCACCAGAAGCAGAAGGTGGACACCAAGCCTATGCCTCTATGTATTGGCTCAAGAAAAAAAAAAAAGTACTCCTGACCTGGAGTTCATTCACCCTCATGACACCTTATCCACCCATCATCCATCTCTTCTAGGAAGGACTCCAGGCAGCCCAAGGCATAAATGGAATTTAAAGCACGCTTTCTGCAGCCCTCTAATTTACTCTGTGTGCCAAGCTGAACTGAATGTTCACCTGTTATCCAAAGTGCTGTTACCAGACTCCAGTACTGGCAGAATGTCCCGTCTATAACACTCACACAGAAAATGACCAAGTCCCCCACTGGGCAGCCATTTCCCCAGGGAGACACTCAGAGCGCACACCTGTAACCACTTTGTCTTTTCCCTCTCTGAATCCATGCAGACTCTGCCAGCAGGTCAGGCTGTGCCAAGCACCTTGAACCCTCATTATCTTTAATTAGTGTTTAGAAGGTTAATTAGTGGCAAGGCTCATCTTTCTTTAATTACTTCAGCAGTTGAGGCAGCGGGTCCTAAGCCAGCTTTGAATTATTCTGTTTGTCTTAATGCTAATTTGAATTGATAAAGTCGGATGTTTACCCCACAGATGAGCATTGATGGGGCTCTAGGGAAACTTCAGAGTGGTGGACACAGTTGTTTTTACTGTAATTAATTTGCAGGTTTAGTGACCTCAGGAGTTTGCTGTTTTAAAATAGTGTAACAGTCAAAATAGACAACAGTTTCAAACCTGATTTAAACCCAGAACCCCAACAGGCAAAGCCATTTGTCATGTAAGAGCTACTTTGTAAAAGAATTTAATTGATTACAAACTAGAGTTAAGTTCATCAATAGATGAATGATAAATAAGATATGGCACATATACAGAGCAAGCATGAGTCTTGTGCAGGAGAATGGTTAATGATCAATTGAGCAAGGTAAGCCAGACCCAGAGATATAAAGTTCATAGTTTCTCTTACATGTAGAATTTGGCTTCAAAACGGTAAGACATGAAGCAGAAGTGGAATTTTTGGGGGGGAGGGGCAACAAGAGGGGAGAAGGGGGAGGGGCAGCAAGAGGGGAGAAGGGGGGACAGCAAGAGGGGAGGAGAAGAAGAGAGTAATGGCACGTGAATAGAATCAAAAGATGTGATAGACACACATGAAAATGCCATAACGAAGCCATTTCTTATGTTCAGTGGATGTGTGCAAATCATACAATTATATGTAAAGTGGGGCTGAAGACACAGCTAAAAGACAGAGACGGGGGGAGGGGAGGGCAGAGACAAAAAATTGTAAGTCTTACAACTTATCATTATATCTCATTAGTGGTACCTGGTTGCTGGAACTGAAATTCCAGTGTTGGCACGATGAAGCTGTCCTCTGTACTCTGAAGATTCATATCCCAGACCATCAGGCCCTGGCCCAGAGGCTGATCTGCATCCTTGACTATTGTCTGAATATTAGAGATGAACTGTACTGGGCAGCCAGCCACCACTGAGCCTCTCCCCACCCCTACCTCCTTCTGGCACCCAGTGTCCCCCACCCTCCTGCCCCTTGCCTGTGACAGTCATACACTATAAAGGTGATCTTTGCCTTTTTAAATATGCTGTCCACCACCACCACCATCTCCAGTTCCTTCCATCCCTCCTTTATCCCTGACAGAGGATGTGCTCATACTTAGAAAGACTGAACTCTGGACCCAGGTAACGTTTCCACTTGGCAGGAAATTGGATTCCAGTGGTACATGTGGGTCTGAGAAGGGACAGTAAAAAGATGCGGACCTGGTCATCCCAAGGTCCTGGAAATCACATCTTATATAAAGAGGCCCCCTCCATCTTGGGACTTCAGTGGACCAGCTCTGTCTTTGTCTTGTAGATGACAGAGACTGATAGATGTAATTTCCCAATGTAGACATAGAGCCAGGTACCCTTGTATTTTCTGTCATCATTGCTTTGGGTATTGGTCCACTCCTATTAACTCCTTCATCCATTCATCTCCTCAACCCTCCAACCAAATGTTCTCTTTCCTTATTTATCTGTACTCGGTTTTGCTGATGATTGGTAAAGCTTCTAGCACTGGGCCTCCTGTCCACCCAATATCCTCATTGCTCCGGGGACTCTTTCTGGTGCTGGAGATAAAACCAAAAGACACAAGTCAGGCATGGTGACACAGGCCTTTAATCCCAGCACTCGGGAGGAAGAGGCAGGCGGATTTCTGAGTTCAAGGCCAGCCTGGTCTACAGAGTGAGTTCCAGGACAGCCAGGGCTACACAGAGAAACCCTGTCTCAAAAACAAAACAAAACAAAACAAACCCAAAGGAAAAAAACAAAAACAAAAACAAAAAGAATTCTTGCCATGTAGAACTTGATTCCCAACAGAGAATCCAAGGGTTAATGCCAGCTTTGTGGTGAAGAGTGAGATCCAGAAAACAAAGCCAAGTGTGGGAGCTGCCGTGGAAGCTGCTGTGGAGGGAGGCTGGGAGGGAGTCTTCTCAGTGGGATGAACATAGAGTGAGCCAAAAGCCAGGACAGAGGCCTTGGGTGATACTTGGATGAACATAGAGTGAGCCAAAAGCCAGTACAGAGGCCTTGGGTGATACTTGGATGAACATAGAGTGAACCAAAAGCCAGGACAGAGGCCTTGGGTGATACTTGGATGAACATAGAGTGAGCCAAAAGCCAGGACAGAGGCCTTGGGTGATACTAGCTGTGTGACTGGAGCAGAGAGAGGGAGGGGACAAGTTGGAAAGAGCTTAAGAGGAGGTAGAGGTCTTTGTCTGACTGTATGGCTTTGAAATAAGCAGCGTCTATAGTCCTGATTATGGCTGCACAGTGTGATAGAACCCTCAGCTTCTTCAACTGAGTCTTCATGCCTAGCTTCCTGATTCACTGGGGGCTTTGCCTTTTGTCCCTGCTAGCAAATGTACACAACCTACACTGTCCCTTGTCCTATTCTTCCTATGCCCCCTTATCTTACCCTACAGCCTGCTATAGCCCCGTTCCCCTGGGGCCTCCTGTTTTATCTGTTTCTAGCAGTCCTATCACTCCAGCCCAACCTGTCCGAGGCTCACCCACTGCACTGCAGAGCTCAGCCTGGCTCCAGAGAAGCCTTCCTACTTCATTTAGGGTCCTGGAATGTGGCAATGGCTTCCACATGCCCTGGGGCTGTCACTGAAATGCTCCTTTGCTGGAGAGGCCAAAGCTCTCCCTCTGGTGAGCCTGCTGGAGGTAGAGGAGAGAGTCCCACCCACCCAGTCAAGATTGGCAAGATAGCATTTCTTTGTAATGCTTAGAGACACATGTGAATGAAAGGGGAGATTCATTAAAAAGTAGACAGGGATTATTTTACTTTCCTTCGGAGAATATTGGAGATTCCCATGCAATCCAGGGGTATAATTCGGGATCTCAGGTCCCCTTTCCTATTTCCCCACAGTGGCCACGGCATCCAGAGCCTTGGTATGATATCACAACCAGGAAATTGCCATTGACGTAGTTACCATCAAAACATTTTCATCACACCAGCTGCTGCCCCACTGACGCCAGGCAGCCAGCCAGTGAGCTGTTCTCTAGTTGTCACTTGGAGAGTAGAGTAGTGAGCACATAAATAGGATCACATCGTGACATTGTTTATTCCTTTTATGTAGTGACATCCCCCCCTCCACACACACACATACGTAAGTTTCTAAAGATTCTTCCAGTTTATATCACTTCTTTGTCTCTTTATTTCGGAGTAGTATTCCATGATGTTAATACCTGGTTTAACCATTCACTCATGAAAGGACATGTAGTTCTCAATTTGGGCCTAGGAAAGAATCAAACACTTATAAGGATTTCTTCACAAAACTTTTGAGAGCATTATTTTCTTTTCTATGAGATAAATGTCCAGGAGCACAGTAGCTGTGTCTATGGTGGCTACACATTTATTTTTAAGATTTATTTACTTTATATCTATTAGTGTTTTATCTGAATCATGTATGAGTACATGTGAGTCTGGTATCAGCAGAGGACAGAAAAGGGTGTCAGGTTTCCTGGCACTGTTGGTAGCCATGGTATGGTGCTGCTCACTGAACTGGTCCACTGCAAAAGTGTTTTTAATTGATGAGCCATAGCCCCTGTCGTAGTTAGGGTTTTACTGCTATGAACAGACACCATGACCAAGGCAAGTCTTATAGAAACAACATTTAATTGGGGCTAGCTTACAGGTTCAGAGGTTCAGTCCATTATCATCAAGGTGGGAGCATGGCAGTATCCAGGCAGGCATGGTGCAAGGAGATCTGAGAGTTCTACATCTTAATCCAAAGGCTGCTAGTGGAAGACTGACTTCCAGGCAACTAGGGTGAGGGTCTTATGCCCACACCCACAGTGACACACCTACTCCAACCAGGTCACGCCTACTCCAACAAAGCCACACCTCCAAATGGTGCCACTCCCTGGTCCAGGAACATACAAACCATCACAGCCCCATATATTCAATTTTTAATAGTTTGTCTATTGATGCTTGATTTTTGAGGCGGGGCTCACACTGTAACCCTGGCTCACCTGGAACCCACTGTGTTGACCAGATAGAACCTGAACTTACAGGTCAGTCCTGCCTCTCCTTTAAGTGCTGGTATCATGGAGAGCAGCACCCTGCCGGCCTAGCTGACTGTTTTGAAAAGCAGCTCTTTGTTCTGTGAGTCGACCAATTGGGCTGCACATTAGCCACAGCCATCTGATTCAGGTTTTGAGATATTATGCAAATGTAAACACATTATTTTAAAGATTCTTATGACGAGATTGCGACATGTTTCATAATAGATTGTTTTATAGTGAGGCCATACTATCTTCCATTTCTAGTGGTGGTGTAGCAGTGACCCCTTCCAGTTCTTGAGAGCAGTCTCTGATGGCATTTTATTATTATTGTGGCCGCTGCGATGGGTGTTGAGTGATGTATTGTGAGTTTCCCTGCCTGCCCAATGATGCTGAGTGTCTGTGTGTGCCACCTGCTCTTCCGTCTGCTGAGAGGTGCTTTCCTACCTTTTGTTCATTTTCTAGCTGGATTATCTGCGGTTATTGATTTCTGAAGCATCCTAATACAGTCTAGGTACTGGCTCTGTGTCAGTTATGTGGTTCACAGTGCTGTCTCCACTCTCAAGTCTGTCCTTCCAGCCTCATAGTAGACCACTCTCAGAAGAATTGTCATAAATCTCTTCCATTTTCCTTACGGCTTATGCTTTTGGTGACAAGTTGAAGAAGTCTTTGTGCTCTGTATTGACCCTCAATCTGTTTTTTTTTTCCCTTCAGGTTTTCTATTTTTTGACTTTGCTTTAAAGTCTGTGGTGCCTGTTAAGTTAACCTTGGATACAGTTCATGACTCACATTTCCTCGTGTTGTTTTGTTTTAGTGCCTGTGTGTACATAGTTTCTAGAGATCCATTTGTTGAGAAGGCTTTCCCTTCCCTGAATTGCTTTTGCGCATTAGTTCCGTGGAGAACAGAGGTGTGCCGCTGTGGCTGAGAGCTTGCCTCTTGCATGTGAGGCTTCAGACCTGATCCCTACCGTGATACAATAGAAGGGAAAGCGATTGCACGGGAACGGTTTGGGGGAGGAGTTTTTGCTGTAGGTTATTCTGCTTTTCTATTCCATCATATCTCTGTGCTTATTAAAACCCAGGCCAGTCTCACAGCATCTGGATAAGCACAGGAATAGATCTCTGAATCAGGAAAACTGATATCCCCATTGCAATATTCTTTTCCACTAGGATTTTTTTTTTACAATTGTTCATGCCTTTCCATATTTAGTATAATTTTTTTGCATGTGTCTCTCTGTGTGGAGTAAGTATGTGCATGTATGCTCACATGTGTGTGACTTTGAGAGTCTTTCTTAATCATCCCACACCTTATTCATCAAGGCAGAGTCTCTCAACTGAAATCCAGACCTGGCTGATAGGGCTAGCTGAGCTGACCAGCTTGGACTGGGAACGCTCTGGCTTCACCCTTCTGCGTGTTAGAGTTGCAGCGGGCCACCACACACCCATATTTTCTATGGGCCCTGGGATCCAAACTCCATGTCTCACACTTGCTGTTCATCAGGCAAGCATGCTAACCACTGAGCAACCTACCCAGACCTATTAAAGATAACTGTACTTGGGCTACAAAAAATGTTGTTAGGGCTTTGATAGAAAGCACATTAAACATTTGCCATATCAAACAGAGAGGAGTTGACAGCTTTGTAGTAATCGGTCTGGTGATCCATGCAAATGACACATCTCTTCACGATTATTGACATCTTTGACTTGAGTACTGCAGTTTCTGTTCACAGTATCGTAAATGATCTGTTAGCTTTGCATTAAGTATTTCAGGTAATTCTTTGAGCAGTTGTTATTTGTGTGATTTCAGTTCCAGCATTCATATATGCATCCCTATATGAGCTATATGCATCACATGCTCCTTTTTGTACCTTTTGCATGTCTGTATAATGTGACTTTACTGAAGTCACCTGTTACAGCTCCAAGTATTCTATCTGAATGCTGATACATTGTTTCCTGAAGTTTTTTAGACAATCTGTCATCTACAAATGCAGATACTGTTATTACTTATATCCTGAATGCCAGGTTTTTATTCGCTTTTCTTGCCTTGTTGCAGAGTCTAGACCTTCTAGCACCATGTTAAATAAGAATAGTGAGGAGAAACACCTTTGCAGTATCCCCAAGGGGAGACTATTCACTCTCTATCCATTGAGTAGGATGTTCGCTGTGGTGCTTTCTGTAGATGTTTATCTGTCAAGTTTAAAAATTTCCCATCTAATCTGCAGTTTTTGTTTGTTTTAAAACCATGTCAAATTTTACAAGGTGTTTTGCCTATAAAAACAAATAGTGTGATTTCATCTATTCTTTTAGCCTGTTAACAGGGCTACTTTGATTGATATTTGTATATTTAACCATCCCTGTGTTCCCATGATAAAATGTGTTTTTAGAATTTCACTGTAATGTACCTATTGTGATTGTGAGTTATATCTTAGAATTGCTTTCTAACTCTTTGCTTTGGGCACTTTATCATAGTACATAACTGCTTACACTGTTGGTCATTTTGTCAATTTTAGTGAAGCAAGGAAACATTACTTCCTTTTAAAATCCTTTCTTGTCTTCATTTATAGCTATTTTCTCACCATACATCAGATTGTGCATAATTTCTACTTAAACTTATCCAAAATAACTTGGAGCATTGGAGAAGAAGAGAACAACTCATTCTCCGTCTGTCCTTTTCCCTCCATCTTATGCCCCAGTCCCTTCTTTCACCATCTCTTTCTTGTGTGTAGAAATGTCTTTAGCTACAAATTCCCAGTTTCTGTTTGAGAATGCCTTTTTTCTTCTTGTTTCTGAAAGAAAGTTTCCCTGAGCTAATAGCTCGTTGGTTGATTGGCTGGCTGGTTGTTTGATTGGCTGGCTGGTTGTTTGACTGGCTGGCTGGTTGTTTGACTGGCTGGCTGGTTGTTTGATTGGCTGGCTGGTTGTTTGATTGGCTGGCTGGTTGTTTGATTGGCTGGCTGGTTGTTTGATTGGCTGGCTGGTTGTTTGATTGGCTGGCTGGTTGTTTGACTGGCTGGCTGGTTGTTTGATTGGCTGGCTGGTTGGTTGATTGGCTGGCTGGTTGGTTGACTGGCTGGATGCTCTCCAGCAGGGACAAAAACTGGTCCTCTTCCCTCAGTAGTTTTTCACGAGGAATGCATTAACATTCTGATTAGCCTTCCCTGTAGATTAGCTGGCTGCGTTTGAAATCTTTCCTTTATCTTAGCCTTGATATGTTCAATTAAATCCATTCCTGGCATGCATATCCTGTGTTTTCTCCTCTTTGTAAGTTTAGATTTCTCAGCAACCTTGGGACTCATTCAGCTGTTATTTCTCCCAGTTAGATGTCTTCAACCCCAGATGCTTCATCTTGTCTGAGACTGTGAAGAGAGGAATGCTGGGTCTTCTGCCACCTCGCTTTGAGACTCCTTCAGCTCTTTTGATCTCTTTTTATCTCTATTATTCAAAGTGGGTGATTTCGACTCTTCCATCTTCTTCTAGTGCATTGACTCTTTCTACTCCCCTAGCATTTTCCTGTTGGCCCATCCACTAAAGCTTTTATCTCAATTATTGTGGGTCTCTGTTGTAAAATTCTTTTTATCTTTGGGCCAGAATTTTCTGTTGGATGAAGTTTGCTTATAGTTGCTTATTGAAACATTTTTGTCATAAGTACATTAAAGCCCACTGTCCCTGTCATCCTAGTGATAAAATCCGGACATTAGAGACTGTGCATTTTACAGCAGCCTATTCTTGTCAGGGGGTAGAAATAATGACATCTGTTGATGCCCGGCTCCTGATTCTCCATTTGAGCTCCTCTGACTCCCAGTGAGCAGCCGGAGGAAAGCCTCATGCTGTCCTGACTGGAGGTAGACATCCAACTCCTTATGGGCATCCCACTGTTCTCCACTGATGCTTCCAGGAGTGGCTATCATGGAGGACTACAGACTCTTTGTTTGCAAAGGGTGTTACTAGACAGCTTCTTGACAGTTTCTTCAGGGTGCAAACCCTGACTTCCTCTCCGTCTTGGCTGGTATAGGCTGGAGAGAATCACACATTTCTCAAGGGTGGCTGGCTGGGATAAAGCAGCTTGAGTTGGAAGGTTATCAATGTCGTGCAGCCCCTGTGGTAGAGAGTAGAGGCTGAGCTCTTTATCTGTTCTTGTGAGCATTAGGGATTGTGAGCTCTTTAACTCCAAGTCTGGGGTGTGAGGTCAGTGGAAACTTGGATTCTGGTGCTGTGTTTCCACGAAGATCTTCCTCCTCTTCATCACCTTTTCAGGGGCCCAGCATCAGCGGTACTCAGCAAGGAGTGATGGAGTGCATCCCCCTTCCTGGAATCAGAAGTCCCTCCAAGCAAAGAGTTGACATTATCTTTGGTATTACTCTGAGTTAACAGGTTCTGATAATTTGTCCATTTCTCCCTAGGCTGCTGTTGCAGGTCAGAGGACAGGGTGACCACTTGCTGTGAGCATATGTTTCCTTTTGAACTTCCTTCTGACCTTACTGGTTTGTTCAAGTTTCCATCCCAGCTGTCAGGCACAACTGAGCACAGTGACACTTAGAAACACCAGCAGCACCTCTGCCCTGCCCTCCTTGGTTGAAGCCTCCCTCAGCATTCTGTCCACAGCCTGCCAGCTTTTACCTCTGCTGTGTGGACTGGCAGATACTACCTATTCTAAGGTTGAGAACCTGTCATTTTCCCCTTTACTTGACTTACCCAGTTGGTATTGTACATCTTAGACAAATTCTCCTTTTGGCAAGAACTCACTCAAACTACTTTGTAAGAACATTCAGAAATATCCTCCATCCCCACCACCTGACAGCTTGCTTAGGATTAAGGAAAGCACTCACCACACCATTGCCAGGCTCTGCCTCCCAGCCCCCATTCTGACAGTCAAGTGGGAGTTGAGTCCATGGGAGGGAGGACAGGAAATACTGCTTTCTCCTTTGTGGAAAGGAGTTTAGATTGTTCGTTTACATCGTCACAACCTAAACCACACTGGCCTCCCACAGCACTTGGCTACCTGACTTTGCTCACATTCTCAACATTCAAAATGTGCCCTCCTCCCTAGGATATGATATTCTGTGGTTCTCAAAGAATAATACAGAAGAATTTATTTGGGCCACTTTGGCAAACCTGCTATGTACTTGGTATTATCCTAGAACACACATGAAGAAACAAAGTCTGGCATGATCATGTCATAGGTACACATCAGAAGAGGGAAGCTGTCACAGCATCGTCCATGAAAGTTCATACTCGTAACCAAGTTCTCTGTCCTCAGCCTGCCTGCTTCAGGGCCTGGAAGAAATACAAGAAGACTGTCTCTGGGGAACATTACTGTGCATATAAATGTCACAGTCTAAGACCATGAGTACCATGATAGAGCTTGCATTAAACTCAACAGGGTGAGATGGTTCTAGAAGGCTTTTAGAGCAATAAGCACCAAAGCTGCATTCTGAACAATAGATGTATCATCTCTGTACTAGGAGAATGGGTTTTGTGGAAACACAACAACTTAGGTTTTGTTTGTGAAGCCTTCCATTTGCTTCTGAGGTATATTAGTTAGGGTTCTCTAGAATAACAGAACTTACAGAATAAAAAAAAGCTATATATGTGTGTGTGTATATATGTATATATGTATATGTGTGTATATATGTATATATATACATACATGTATATATGTATATGTGTGCATATATATGTATATATACATACATGTATATGTGTATATGTGTATATATACATACATGTATATATGTATGTGTGTATATATATGTATATATACATACATGTATATATGTATGTATATATGTATGTGTGTGTGTGTGTGTGTGTGTGTGTGTGTGTGTGTGTATAATTTGTGATCCAACTAATCCAACAATGACTCAATGACTACCCATGAATGGAAGGTCCAAGAATCCAGTTTTTGCTCAGTCCACAAGGCTGGATGTCTCAGCTGATCTTCGGTATATAGCAAGTCCTTAAGAAGTAGGCTCTAATGCCAGTGAAGGACTGGTATTACCAAGCAGGCAAAGAGTAAAGGCTTTCTTTTTCCATGTCCTTGTATAGATTTCTAGCAGAAGACATGGTCCAACGTAGATCTGGATTAAAGACCTCAAAGATCCAGATTTGAAGTGGATCTTACCACTTCAGATTAAGCAAAAACCCTCACAGATGTGCTCTGCCCCCATGTCTGGGTTTTAGTTCAGTCCAGATACAGTCAAGTTGACAACCAAGAACAGCTGTTACATGAGGCACAGGGGACTTCCAGTGCCTTCTGAGTTGGTGTCGGCTCTGCCTAAAGGGAAGGGTCTATCACAGTCCTCTCTATTTTGCTCTTGTTGTTGCTTCTTGTTTTGGGAGGTGCTAGGGGTGAACCCAGGGCCTTGAGCCTGTTAGGCAAGCCCTGTACGCTAATATAAAGATGAGTTTCTAAAACTACTAATCTTTTTGGGATTTTGTTTTGGCATCTTCTTCAAATCTCATCAGCAGCTGTGGATCTACTGCAGGGCAGCAAAGATAGGCCAGTACTCACTGGCTGCATCACACTCCTGTGCCTAGGTGATTTTTTTGTCTGTGTGATTCTTTTGGGGAAGAAAAGCACTTCCTAGCAGAAATGTGGGCATGAGAGTTTGTTTTTCCCCAGCCAACCCTTCCCAAGGTGCCCCTCCTTCCTCTGCCTGCTTATTTTCCAGGACAGAAACATAACACCTCCTCCAAGTTATGTCAGCTTCTAAAAAGGGCCCGTTTGTGAGGACTTGTCAGAGCTTCAGTTTCAGTCATTATTGGGGAGGCACCAAGACCGCACGAAGCTCATAGCTAGGCTGAGTTCATGTTTACCTAACACCTTCCGTACCAGTAGATCCCGGCTAGCATACCTGTTTGTGCCAGCAATGGGGAAGGAGAGTACAATCAAAGACAGCAGTTGACTTTAACACCCCCACGATGCTGAAGAAATGAGCTGCAAAGATGCCAGCGATTTGGAGGATGGGAAGGAATTGGTCTTGAGTCAAGACCTATGTCTTCCTTTTTAAAGTCTAATTTTACTGTTTTCAGTTGTGATAAAAAATGTATATAACTTAGAATCTATCATTTTATGGGCTACAGTTTGGTGGCGTTTGCATTCACAATATTATGAAGCCTTACCGGTGTCTCAGGACATGTCTCCCTAAAAGGAACCCATCTTGCCTTAAACACTCACCCTTCCCCCTGCTCCTGCACCTCCTGGCCTGCAGCCACTGGCATCCGCACTTTGTAGGTTTCTGGCTCCACGCATTTACCTACTCTGGAAATTTCATGTACTAGTGCCTGGCCTTTGGGACTGACTACGTTTTTTAAAGGATGTCTGTGTTTATCATGAATCGTGGCTAAAGTCCTTTATCGGGTAGCAGAGCATCTAGGTGATATTGTTGATTCAGGCTGACTTTCTGGAGGGCAGTGGTTTCACCATCGTGTAGTTCCATCGGTGGTAGAAGATCTACACCATCTCCAACCCTTGTCTCTTTCTAAAAGTTTATATTGTTTGCTGTTTTCATAGCCATCCTCGTGGGTGTGAAAGACTGTCTCACCGTGGTTTTCATTAGTCATGAATATGTTGCAAATCGTTGCATGGACATGCTGACCAGTGCACTCCTTCACTGTACAAAAATGCACCCAAGTCCTTTGCTCATGTTTCGGTTGTCTTGTTTATCTTTTAGCTGTTCATGCATAGGTGTTTCTTATGTATTCTGGGTACCAGGTTCTTATCAGATATGATTCATTAGCCAATGGCTCTCCCATTTTGTAGTTGCCTCTTACTTTTTTGTAATGTACTTTGATGTATTTGGGGGGGTTGTTTTTTTCGATTTTTAAAATTTTATATGTGAGTATTTAACCTGTATGTGTGCCACATGTATGCATGGTGCCCAAGGACAGACGAGGGCATCAGATCCCTCGGGACTATCGTTATGGATGCTTATGAACCAACCCTCATGTGACCTAGCACCTAGAATACGTAAGAAACCCCTTTGAATGGACAGCAGAATGATAAACAATGCAACTGCAAGGTAAGCAAAGGACTTGAATGGATGAACGGAACTCTGGTCCTCTGCGAAAACAAGGGATACTCTTGACCACTGAGCCATCTCCCCTGCCCCACTTGGTTTTGGTCTTTTGTTTGGCTTAGATTGGTTCTTGCTATGTTGGCTGTTTTGCCCACACTGGCCTCAAATTCCTGGGGCAGAAGCAATACTCGGGTCTCAGCCTGAGTAGCTGGGACTGCAGGTGGGCACCACTGTGCCCAGTTTAAAGGTTTTAGTTTTAATGAAGTTGGCTCCAATCTTTGTTATTGGTACTTTGGGTACAAGAAGGGACTGTTATCAGCATTAGTTATCCTGCAAACAATAGTTGGGGTGATGGACTTGCCTGCTGGGGCTCCAGCTGCCTCAATCAAAGGCACCTGCCCAGCAGTAAGAGCTGGTAACTCTCAGTTATAGAGATGCAGATCTAAGCTGTAAATGTGCACAGGGCTGTTGGCTGCAGTATCTCCTTGCCTTCTGTCTGGGTAGTTATGTGGACTTCCCTCTGTGTGTGTCTGAGTCCTGATCACCTTTCTTTATAAGGATCAGGGCCCATCATTGTACCTTCTGTACAGGTCTAGTCTCCATGTGTAATACTAGTCTGGGTTTGGGCTTCAATGGAGAGAGAGGCAAAGGAGAGAGATAGAGATAAATCTGACTGGTAGGCAAAGGGTATTGCCTGGTGCCTGGAGGAGCAAACAAACCTTCTAGACACAGGAGGCTACTCTACAGCTTCTCTTAGTCTGAAGCTATCTGGATTCCTCAGAGAGGTGTTGGGATGACCTGAGTCCTGACCCTCTTTGCTTTCTTGCAGGATGAATGAGCGTGACCGGCTGATCAAGAGGCTCAGCAGGAAGACACCTCCGACCCTCTTCCGAACAGGCTCTATCCAGCAGTGTGTCAGCCGTAAGTGACAGTGGGTAGCAATGGGTGGCAGGCTGCAGGGTGAGTGGGACAGCTAAGGCAGGGATTGCTGCCAGACCTGGAAGAATGAGAACTTCTGAAAGGTGAAGATGGGTGCTCACCAAGAACAGGTATTGATGGTACATCCACTGGGCAGTTCAGCTGAGCTCTCTGCCTGTCAACAGAGACATTTTTAGTGGTGCTGTCACCTGACAGCACCCCACTCCTTTTCCCTATTTCCCAAAACCCCTTGGAGGGGTGTAGCACATCCAGGAGGATACAGAATTAGAAGCCCAAACAGAGAGCATCCATATGCAATAGGTCCTCTCACCAGCCCTCCATCAAGTGTTTTTGTAACTGAGACACATCCATATGCTATGGCTTTTAGGTCACTGCCAAGGGATCTAGGTCACAGCCATAGACTTTGACCTAAGGTGGAGGTCAAGGTATGAGGGTTGATGGGAATTCTCCAAAGAAAGTAATCTTCAAAGGACCCTCCTCTAGATTCACACTGCACGGGCCCTCTCTGGACCTACACTGCTGGGTTCTTGTCCTGTGTCCACATCTGTAAAATGGGAACACTGTGAGGACCCACTTGAGGACCTAAAGAGTACAATGCTAGGTATTGTGACAATTATTCAATTAGCTGAATAATCCTGGACAGTGTATGTATTTCTCAAAGTTTCTACATTTTTCCTCTGAAGAAAAAAATACAATTATATGACATCCTTATATGCTATCACATGAAGTGTATAAAGCCTTTAGTATGGTTACATTCATGCCTTGGACCATGCTGCTTCCCAAATGAACGTCTGAGAATAATCACAGGAAGAGTATGTGCAGTCGGGCAAGGAGGCTAAGGCAGGAGGATCACAAGCCAAAGCTCCTTGAGCTACAAAGTGAGTGCAAGGCCAGCCTGGGCTACGCAGTGAGAGCCTGTCTCAAAACAGACAGTGAGATGAGGACTGGAGACAGGGATTCGTGTCACACCTCTTCCTTAGCATGCACAAGGCCTAGGTTCATTCTTCAGTACCAACCAATTACATATGTTCCCATACATCCAGGGGACAGCTATAACTGTCTTAACAATGACCTCATTTTTTTAGAAGTCAACACTTAAAAGGCAGAAAAGGTCGACTGAACAAATACAAGATATAAGACCTCTTCTAAAGTCGTGTCTCAGTTACAAAAACACTTGATGGAGGGCTGGTGAGAGGACCCAGCTTCTATACTTGGCACCCACATCGTTGCTCACAACCATCTGTGTCTCCAATCCCTGAGAATCTGATATTTCTTCTGGCCTCTTCAGGCACACAGTATGCCTAGATATGCATTTCGACAAACACTCATACACATAAAATAACAATAAATAAACTATTTAA
Organism: Mus minutoides; assembly: GCA_902729485.2. Classification (NCBI taxonomy): domain Eukaryota; kingdom Metazoa; phylum Chordata; class Mammalia; order Rodentia; family Muridae; genus Mus; species Mus minutoides. The sequence continues at coordinate 3,186,068 of LR749543.1, forward strand.
AAATTAAACCCTTAATGAGTTCTACTAGAGCCTATTAAACAACTTAGAATATCCCTGCCATTCACAACTAGACTTTCAAGTGCTCAGAACTCTGGGTCTAAAAAGAGCTCTGTAACTTCTCTGAGCCTTGAATGTCCCTGTCCAAAGGTCCTGCTGTCACAAACCTCAGCCTCACTGGGAATCTGAGAGACTCTAATCTTCAGTGCTCAGTTGTCACCATGGTTTCCATAAGGGACAGAAAATTAATAAGTCAGAGTCTTTAGCAATGATTCTAATTGGGCTCAATCATCATGACAGAGCCCTTAAAACAGAATCCTGAGACCATATACGGAGAGAAGAGAGACGACAGACAGAAAGACAGAGACAAGCAAAGACAGAGAAACACACACACACCAAAGGCCACCTGAAGTGGAAAGTGCAGAGGGCTGGAGCTTCCCCTGACTCCCCATAGGGGTGCCCCCAAAATAACCTAGAAAGAAATCTGCTTCCTGGTCAGGCTTGGGAACGGTGCAGTAGGGTCCATGAGTGGCACCCCCACCCCCACCCCACTCCCCTCGTCCATCTTTTCACAGCCTAACTCCCACCAGGCCTTGTTTCTAAGAGGAGAAATTTTCTGCCAGGGAAACCCTTACCCCTTCCCAGGATAAATCTATCAGCACGTCCTCCTCCTCCTTCCTTTCATTTTGCACTTGAGGGTGAAGCAGAAGTTTATGGCAGGCAACTTCTCTGCTGCTCATCTATAGTCCCGACCCTCTTTTTACTTTCCATCCTGACACAGGCTCTCAACTCTTGCCCCATCTGGCTTTGAACTTGCCATCCTTCTGCCTCCAGAGAGGCATTCGGTCATGCTCTGTTCACCTGAGAACAGGACAGGATGAGAGTGTTTGCCTACCTCTCTGATGAGAAGGCTAGAAACTTTCACCCAGAGTTACTGAGGCAGCCCCTTGGCAGTCCACAGTACCCAGTGAGAAGACTCTTCCAGAGTTAGTTAGATGATGTCCAAAAGAATACCCCTGATTAGTCCTTATTATTCATTTACTTGTGTTTTGATAACCCTAATAATGTTGATTTTTAATGTGATAATTCATTTATAACTTTCATCCCATTCTCTCTCTCTCTCTCTCTCTCCACACACACACACACACACACACAAACACACCAAAGGCCTAAAAGGATTAGCAGTTTTTCAAATTGGACTGACAGTTGAGACAGGCAGGAGCCTTTATGGCTTTTATGCAGAGCCCCCCTCCCCCAATGCAGAGTGAATTAGCGTGAATCAGGCCAGGGCATGGCTGTAGCCTCATTTATGATCATCCACAGATGCACCCTGCAGCCCTCAGGAAGAGCTGAAGCTATAGGGCATGCCTTGTCCCAGGCCATTTACCTTACGTAGAAGCAAGCCCAAACCCAGAAAGCTTCATGAATCCAACGTTACAAAGCCTAGTAATGGCCAAGCAAAGACAAGAAGTTCCTTTTTGTGCCCCTGGTACTCCATCCATCTGGTCACCACCCAAGATAGATTCCCAGCCAACTGACAATGCCATCTTCTCAGAGGGAACCCACTGGGTCTTCTCCCCTCTTGCCTCAAAATTATTTCTAGAATCTTTCTGGGAGGCCTGCCCTTGATCACAACGACTTCCTTCACATTGAAGGGTCTCTGCTCATGGGTCACATGAGCAGCCACAGCCACAGTGTAAACCAGAGACATCATTCCAGCAGTACATCCCATCCAGGGGCAGCTGCTGGGACTGATGGCCCTCAAGGACACACAAAACTTTCCTTGTTAGAAAACTAGAGAATGAACATTGTCAACTTTAACGGTGGTAAGCAGCCTTGCTACCAAAAGGCATGCTGGTTTTCTTTTACCAGATGTTGCTTTGAACCGTTCCAAGGAAAGGCCATCCTCTTAGACTGCAGTAAGACTGGGTCACAAAGCACACCTTGTGTGTGGCAGGGCAGGGACTTGAATGGAGGAGGCAGAAGGGGAACCAACCCTTCTATCCCCAGAGAGCTCCGGCAAGCCATGGCCCATTTCCGGAAGATCTTTGGGAATGGAGGAGCAATACACCCTTCGCTCCTTACCCCGCAGAAGCAAGGTGTGCAGAGCAAGGCCACCTGCTTGTGTGGACAGAACCATAAGAAAGCCCCTGTCTCCAGGGCCTATGGGCAGGGTGTGGCTTCAGTGGAACTTCCTGTCCAGGCTGGCTTCTGTGTCTACTCAAGGACCCACCCCACTTTCGGGGAAGGAGTACCAGGCATATGTGTAGGTCAGAGGACATCTTTGTGGAGTCAGTCTCTCCTTCCACCTTTAGGGGGGTTTCCAGGGATCAAAGTCATTTCCCCAACTTGCACACCAAGCACAGACTGAGACCTTTCCCCAGCCCACTGCTGGCTTTTGCCTGGCTCTGGGGGCTCACGCTGCGTGGGGAGCTGCTTCCCACGTGGCCAGGCTTCCTGTTTGTTGGGAATGGGCAGCAGGCAGGCGTGTCTGTCATCTGCGCTCACACTGCTGTGACCTTCCCGCTTTCCCTGCTCTGTTTCTCTGACTCCATCCTCCCTCCTGGGACTGCCTGCTCTGCAACCTTCTCCCTTCTGCGCAGACCCAGTGTTCAAAGGAACCCCCAACCCGCTCTGCACAGGAATCATTGGTGCCCACCCAAGCCTTTAGACTTTCTGGGCAGTAGCTGCCAGGTTCACTCTCCTGGAGGGCAGGAAACCAGTCTGGGGACATGGATTCTGCGGTCTTGCCACACAAATGAACAATAACATGGAATCTTCCCCACAGCCTTCTGTCAACCTGTCCTTCCTGTGACTGTGTCTTCACATCCTGCAGACTTTACTCTCTGTCAAACATCTGAAAAAGCTAACAACCCAATTAACAAATTGACAGCTGCCCATGTTTTCTGATTTTCTTTTCCCCTTCTAGAGAATATGCCAGGAATGGGGGAGGGAAGTTATGACCCAGAGCAGTTACCTAGGAAGCAGGAGCCCCTGGGTTCTAGCCCCCATACTGTAACAAAGAAAAATGTTTAAAGGTTCTGTCCCAGTGATCAGACTGCTCCATTGATAAAGCACAGATTGGAAGACAGGGTTTGACTGTGCTGTCTTCCAGCCGGGACATCTAACTATGCGATGGGACCTCTCTCTCTGCCACAGCAGGAATTGTCATAAGAGAGTGGGTCACACTGCCCAGCTGTGCTTCCCAGTTCCACCACTCACTCGGTCTGTGACCTCGGGCACGTGAAAAAGTCTCTGGGTCTTACTTTCCTCAGCTGTGAAGTGGGACCATAGTGTCCTGCGTCAATGGGCGGAGTCCTTGAGCCGTTTTCCTGCAGTGTGTAGAGCTGCGGCCGCACTGCTTTCATTAGATCCCTGTGCTGCTCGGCCCGTGTTTACGTCATGGCACTGCTCATTGACATAACAGCCAGAACCAGTCCAATTCATAAACTGGACTCTTTGTGAGCTGTGTGATTGACCGGCTTCTCTATTAGGGATGCTTTTCCTGACATGTTTAGGGCCTCATAAAAAGCAATTGGCAGATCAGGACATTTCCTCTTGATCAGTGGTAGGATAGTGGGCTCACAGCTGTGAGCTTGAATGTCCTCCATTACACCTGTGGGCATGGAGTAGCTATGGTGATGGAATTGAGAGGGACGCTTTAAGGGTGACAGAGTCACATGAGCTCTATAACAGCTAATGGATTAATGTCACCCAGTAGTGGGGTGCTGTCCCTCCATGTTATGTTGCAGTAAAGAAGTCATCATCAAGTACAGCCTTTTGAGATTGGACTCCCAGCCTCCAGTACTATAAGCCAAACTTCCAGTCTGTACTTCACCTAGTCAGTGGTATTTTGCCACAGCTGCAGAAAGCCAACGCCCTCCGTTCTGAATCATTCCCATCCCAGTTTGGTCAGCTCCCTGCCCCATCCCTCTCGGTCATGGTCCCCTTTGCCTTTGCACACCTCTTCATCTCAAGTCTCTGTAACCAGAGCTAAGAAAGTCCCATGACCACACAGTTCAATGGGGTCTTCCAGGAAAACAGTTTGTCCTTAGTCTAGAATGTTCTTCCTCCTCCTGCTAATGCTTCTTCCTGTGTGTTTCCATAGATGGGTATGCCTTTTCTCAAGAAGAGCATGGAGCCGTCACACAGGAGGAAATAGTCCGCTCTTATGACACCACCAAAGAGAAGTCAAGGAAGAAATAAGACGCAAAGTTTCCTGATGGCTCCAAGGAGAGAGATTCGGCTTGTTGCACGCAGTGTTAACAGTTTTGTCAGCAAAGACTGGCGCCAGCAGCCAGACACCAGAGAACACATTTCTGTGGCCTTAGCCGACCAGTTTGTTAGCAGCTCTCTGTCCTTGTGTAGTCCCTGGGCCTAGGTGTCAGGGGAAGCCATTCTCCCAGCTTGTCTGCAGCGCTTGGCCCAACTCCTGTTTACGTCGTCATGAGCATTCAGCTGGGCTTTGTGAGGTGTGAAATTAAAAACTATGTTTCACCAATGCTTACACATCAATGCCAGTGGTTCTGGGAGAGAGGAGAGGGGCATTATATTACAAGAGACCAGTCCTGTGTAATTGGAACAGGGTAAACGTACTTCCTGTTTGGTGCATGCACAGATCATACAAGCCTCGCTTTCTGCAGATGGCTGGCTCACTCTGATTCCTGTTTTGTTTGCCTGAAGTTGGCATAAACTTCTTGATTGCAGTGAAATCAGAAAAACTGAACGGCCGAGGGATGAACCCAAGAACGTTTCCTTGGCTCTTTCAGCCACAGCCTCAGCCAGGCAACCAGCCAGCGTCCCATGCCTTGTGTACCTATTCCAGGTGTGGTCAGGCCTTCCGTCTTACTACTGCTCCCCTGTTCTGTTGTCCTTGAATCTGCACAGCTGACCCTGGTGCCATGCCTCACAGCTGATAGCCACCCATCGTTGTTCCGTGTGTCTTTGTTCCTCTGTACATTCAGATATGGATGTCGGAAATCTTTCCTCTTGCCTAGCCCCGCCCAACCCTGCCCGGCCCAGCTGCTGCCCTATATCTTCATAACTGAAGGGAAGTGACTGTTCCATACCAAGCCTTATTTAACTGTCCTTTCCCCAATGGAATCCTGTGGGTGAGGGTGGCAGGCTCTACATAGCATTTCCGTAGGCCTCTGGTGGCCTCTTGGAACTGACATCTGCTTCCTGGATGCTCAGAGCACAGTTTAGGCTTTCCACAGTTTGGAAGTGAGTTTATAATGGTGTCTGTGCACTGAAAAACAAAGCTGTCCCCCTGCCCCTGAGATTCTAGAATCAGGGCGAGCCAAGGAGAGTGGCCCAGGGCACAGGGCAGACAGTGGTGAGGAAGAGGCCCCCAGATCTCCTGGAAGGTGACAAAGGTCATGAGAATCAGGAAGCAGACAGAGGACACTTTCACCAGGTCTCCATGGACGTTCTCAGGCCCTACTCTTTACAGACAGTGGTTGTGATCAGCCCGTGTACACTGTAGCAGAAACCAGACTTTGTCCCACAGAGTTTTTTTTTTTTTTCGAGTTGGTTGATTTTCTTGAAGCATAGTCTTATGCTGTATGCCAATCTAACCTCAAACACACTTTGTAGTCCAGGCTAGCCTCAGACTCTCAGCAATTCCTCCACCTCCCAGATATGGTCTCCTTTCTGTATCCAACAAGTTTCAGACCCAAGGCCCTCTCTGAACAGTGGCTTAGGTTCTAAAACAAGGACAGGAGTGCCCATTTCCACCTGTGTCCACTGCAGGTCCCCACTCTGAATTGGAACAGAAACTGGGGACCCCAGGCCTGCATGTGAGGATGGGGGGCCCTCAGAAATCTCAGGCCTGGTACCACCCTTTCTTACCTTTACTTTGGCTCCCAAACTCCAAAACCCTAGATTTTTGGATGGCTTACGGTGAATACCCCAGGTACCTGTTACTGGGTAATGTGGTACCCTACCACCAGGACACTGTGTGAGCTTAGAAACAAAGCAGCATAGAGATGGCTGAGCAGCACAGGTGCAGCATCAAGGAAAGGAAAAGGCGGCTATGCTTTGCTTCCTGACCCCTGACTTTTGCAACGTCAGGATAAACAGATACTGAAAAACCTTGGACATGATTTGCATTGAGTAAGAAAACTGATTCTCACTTGGGGAATGACCAGGCTGCTGAAATGGCTTGAAAAGGGGACAGGGGTGGTACAATTAACAAGAATCTTGGAAGTGACCTCTCTTTGCTCCCTGAGGCAAGTAAGAAAATCTAGTGTGCCCCAAAAGCTGGAATCCTGACAGATTATACCACACGGGAGAAACAGCAGGAAGTGTACCTCAAATCAGAGAGCCAGCCATGGTGGACATCTTGCATCCCAGAGAGGCTGGGGCAGAACTGTGGAGAGGAAAAGAAAGTCAATTGAATGTGCCCTTGGTTCTCTACAACTGCCCTCCCCCCCCCACCCCCCACCCCGTTTCTTCCCTCCTCCTCCCTCTCTCCCTCTCCTCCTTCCTGTCTTTTTTTTTCTTTTCTTTGTTTCTTTTTTCTTTGTTTCTTTTTTTCAACTTTAAAGACTGGAGTTATTCAGGAGGAAAAAAAAAAACCCTCAACCAATGATGGGATTTACATCTCAAGATATCTCCCAAATAATATCTACAAATTACAAATCATTTTCATAGAAAAATATTTTTGCACAGATTTTACATGTATTCAGGAGCAGGACATAAGTCATCTCTGCTTTTATTTAACAGAGAGCAAAGTAGGAGATGGGGATCCAGCAGCTTTATTTTGACAAGGGAAAGTGTCTACAACCAATGGTTTGTAAAAAAAAAAAAAAAACTCATTCAACTGTGGGTATCTCTAAAAGCCTACATCCTAGCTACTATCCAGTCAAGTCCACTGGATAAGCACTTTGCTGTGCCCACAGCTGCAGCACACTATACCAACGCTTGCACACTAAGACCCAGGTATCATTTATCTGCAGGTACCCTGACTTCCTACAACAGGGGAACTTACCCTGTCTCTGGAGCTGACCCCTACAAAGGTGCATATCAAAGCAGACGAGTCAGGCTCCTGAACTGCAGAGAATTCAGGACCCTGTTCAATAGTTCTTTGCATTATTATTTATTCTCAAGGGAAGTTAAGAAACCAACCCTCCTAAGCAGAAAGCCACACAGTGTAAGTCACATTATAAACCCATGCACTGGCGGCGTGGGGTTCCAGGGAAGGAAACTTACAGAAACCTTAAAACACCCCAAACAAGGCAGAAGGCTCACCTCTCCTCATTTATGCACTGCTATGCACCACCCAAGTCCATCCTTTGAATTTTACTCTGTTCCCAAGGGGTGACAACAGCAGGAACCCACAAACCAGAGACAGGGTGGGGGCGGGGAGTGCAGGAGAGTTGGTTTGCTTGAAAAAAGCTGAGATTTCAAAGGCCACAGCTGTGGTGGCCAAAATTAAATGCCTTTGAGGACAGGTGTGTGACTTACAGACTACTTTTGGGAGGCTAACAGTGTCATCGAGAACATAAGATAGCCAAAGTGACAAGGCTTTGAAAGGATGTGGATATATTCGAAAGTTTAGAAAGTTTAGAAAGGACAGTGTTTAGACGGGACAAAATCGGGACACATGAGAGTAGTTTGATTTGCTTTAGAATGTTCGAGGGTAGAGAGACTAGGAGAGAACACCGGATGTGGGGATCTACTTGATATGGCTGTCTCCCACCTTCTCATCGTCACCATCCACAGAGACAGCAGTGTGCTTGCTCGCTTGAGTTCTCCTTGGATTGCTTGGCTCGGGTGCAGATCTGGAGTCTTAATCTTTCTGCTGTCTTTCTTATCTAACTCCTTCCATGGTATTTATTCTCTCCATCTCCAGGACCACAGCAGATGTTCTTTTAGGGATACTCACTTCATCCAGTTTCCTTCCTTCCTTCCTCCCTTCCTTCCTTCCTTCCTTCCTTCCTTCCTTCCTTCCTTCCTTCCTTCCTTTTTTCCTTCCTTCCTTCTCCTTCCTCAGAGGGCTGAACATGGGCTACTTCCCATCACTTGTAGGGACTGCTGCCCTGTGTCTGAGCCCTGAGATTCTGCAGGAGGGGCAGAGCATTGTTTGCGCTCTCTCTCTCTCTCTCTCTCTCTCTCTCTCTCCCTCCCTCCCTCCCTCCCTCCCTCCCTCCTTTGGTGGAGGGGGGCTGGCATTACTCTTAGAGGCTGATTGGGTTTCCAAGGTTTAGAGGTTGGAGAGGGACTGTCTTCTTTATGAAGTGCTTCATTTTCTAGAGACTTCTCACTCACTCTTCTTCGGGATCTGCCCCATGTGGCTGAGGCCCCAGTCTGCAATGACTCACTTCCTGTCTTCAACAGTTCTTTCCTGAGTTCACCCAGCCAACTTAGGTGTCTCTGCTGGGATCGGCCACCTAGTTCTGGCTCGTCCAGCTGATGCTGCAATGTCTCCGGCTCCCTCTTCGCCACGCCACTCTTCTACTTCTGTCTCTCCAGCAGCTGTGTCAACAGGCTTTGCCCCTCCAAAGACAGAAAGAAGGCGCTCGACTGGACTGGGAGGTGCGAGCAGAGGAGTCATCTTACTTAGGAGTTCTCTGAGGCTTTGCATTCAGTTTGGATTTTTTTTTTTTTTTTTTTTTTTTGTGGGAGAGGGGATTCCATTATCACACCTATAATCATGCTGTGAGCAATCACTTCTGGTGTTCCATGACCATCTGTCATAACTGTCTTCATAGTGGTCCTCACCTCCTCCATAGTCTTCATCCCTATGGTACCCACTACCAAGTGCTCTTCTGCCAGTCCTGGAGTCATACACTCGTAATGCCTGCTGTCTCTGTTGTCACTGCTATTCCGGCACCCATACTGATCCAGATCTCAGCATACCCATCCGAAAGCCATCCTGATAGTGCTCGGAACTGTAACGATTCTCCAAAGCTAACATCTAAAGTCTTTAAGGAGGGTAGTCCTCAAAGCTGTCTGCATCAAGACAGGCCCGCCTATCCGTATGTTTTGTGAAAGTCTCGATTTCTATCTTGCCCAAAAGAATGATCATCCTGTCTTTACCCAGTGCTCCATCAGTGACTTCCACTCAAAACTCATTACCTAGAGGGTCCTCGCTGATCCTCGGGGCACTGATGGGAGCACTTGGATCCTCTAACTCTGGGAGCACTTGGACCATCTAACTCTCCATAGCCAAATCTTCCAACCTGTCTGGATTGTTGGGGTCAGTTGGCAAGCATACAGCACTGATATCTCGTCCTCTAAGAATTCTTTAATGGGGTCTTCTGTCATGTTATAGGAGCACAGTATAGGGTAAGGATTTGGGCAGACAACTCCAGTTGATATTTAGTTCCTCAGCAGCCCACGGAGCAGTGGGAGGATGGAACAGGCTCTCAGAGATGCCCTATGCACGTGGCATCGTAACTGTGCCCGATCACCTGTTAAATCAGCCCAGCTGACAGGTTTGGAGACCAGTGCACCCTCCCCCCATCTTCAACCATAAAGCCTGTTTGGGACGTCGTCTCCCCTTCTTAATCTTCTTTTTTTGCTAAGGCTGCCATGTCAGAAGAGGAAGAGAGCGCCCTCTCGAAGGCCCCACTCCCTTCTCATTTTTTGGGGGGGCTTAATCTTTGGAAAGATTGAATTAAAATTCAGCTTTTTGTCGTACACCTAGCCCTTTCTCGAAGGCCCTAAATCAGATTAGCAAATGCAAGTGCTTGTTTGGAGATCTTGTTTTGTTTTGTTTTGTTTTCTTGTCTTTTGACTTTACAGTGTGCATTCTCCCGGGGCATATTTTCTTCTTTGGAGAAGCAGACTAAACAGTCTCTGCAATAATGAGGTATACAGGCAGGAGAAAACATTTCTGGGAGAGATGGTTTTCTATTTTTTTTTTCTCTCCTGATTAAGCTTTCTCCTAGCCAAATGACTAAATTGGGTTTCTAGGCAAGGCAGCTGTCATGGTGTGTGATGTATACTATTTATGCAGGGCCCACAGGGGAGCTGTGTCATTTGTCCTGTCTTTAAATTGAGGTCAGAGTGTCTCACACACAACCCCTCCCTGGGGACTAGAATGGACTGGACTCGGTTGCGCACACTGTCAGCTCGGTGGAAATGTCATATGGAACATGTCACTCCTGTCAAATAGTTTGTGACCCTTGTGCTGGCAGGTCAGATTCGGTCAGCACTTCCAGGGCTGCCTCTGGGTTGAGCTAAACTGGGTTGAGGGCTAAGTCGGCTCACAGAGGGCTCTTATGTCTGGCTAGATCCCGTTCTTGAAACTGTAAACAGCCCAGCCAGTATCCTTTCAACTTAGTTCTGGATTCTATGGGGGAAGGCAGCAGTGTGGACAACACACACTATCCCACTATCTGTGGAGACAATACCCTCCCTATGTCTACAGGGCAGCCTGGATTAGCACACCTAGCAGGGTGGGGTTCTCTGTGTGATGTTAGTGGAAGCAGAGCTGATGTATCTGCTCTGTCTCGGTGCGGAACAGTCCAGATTTCTAGATCAGTATTATTTTGTCCCATCTCCCAACACTCATGCAAACACAGAGACAAAGGGTGAAGTAGATAACTGTGCTCTGGTGAAGGGAACGAGACTTCTTCAACATTTATAAAGAAACGCACCATACATTGACCCTGGGCTCCAGCAGAGCCCAGCTGAGCATTTTCTTTGTCTGACAAGCCTTCAGGTGTGCACAGCGAAAATCAATGAGGACTAAGCAAGAAGCAATGGATGACTGTGGTGTTGTCTTGAGACAAGTTCTTGTGTAGTCCAGACTGGCTTCGAACTCACTGTGTGCTGAAGCTGCCCATGAACTTCTGATGCTCTCTGCCTCCTGAAAAATGTTTTACTGTGTGTTTGTTTTGCTGGAACTCAGGGCCCTGTGAATGCGAGGCTAGTGTTTGCCATTGAGCTACTTAGGTTCCCAATCCGTGAATGGTTTCTGTCTTGTTTTGTTTTTAATTGAAATTAGGTATCATGAGTCTGAACATGTAAATGGCTATGTAGGCTTTCAGATCAATTTTTTTTTTAATAAAGCCACCTATAATCTCTCACTTGTTATAATAATGAGCTTTCCTTTTGAGTCATAAGGAAGATTCTTTTCATCAGCTAGTCTTGTCCTGAGATTATGCCTTAAGCCGTAAGTCTAGGGTCTGCGACCACTGTCCTCAGATGAGGCGGTCTTTGTATGGAACAGGTGAAAGGGCCACACAGTTCAGCCAGGATTTGAATTACCGCCCAGGGTCATTGTCCCAAAGTAATTCAAGGAGTGATTTCAGCTTTTGAAAAGTCACCTTCATCTCCTGGGGTCTTTAAAACCTGAACAGGGAAACTGGCCAAACAGGCCTAAAGTGATAACCTAGCAAAGAAGTAGGTTTATCAGATCGACCCAAAAGGTCTGGTGTGATGGTGCACCCCCAGGAGGCTGAGTAGCCAGAATTAGAGATCAGCCTGGGCTACACAGTGAGTTAGTTCTACGCCAGCCTGGGCTACATAGGAAGACTCTATCTCAAAGAACAAACAGAACAGACGTGGCCGCCCCGTCATTCTCTCTGCATGCACATGCTTAAATTAGCAAATGTAACAACAATGGGAAAGTTAAATATAATTTTTATAATTTTAAAATAAAGACCCCCTCAAAATAAGAAAGTGTGCACCAGTTGGCTGTGTTGGTAATTCTATGTTGGCTTCAAGACTGTTATCTATATCCATACAGGAGGGGAAACTGATGTATCTGCTCTGTCTCGGTGCGGAACAGTCCAGATTTCTAGATCAGTATTATTTTGTCCCATCTCCCAACACTCATGCAAACACAGAGACAAAGGGTGAAGTAAATAACTGTGCTCTGGTGAAGACTTAATAGAAGTCTTCTGGCTAGACTTAATAGAAGGTAACATGAAGGGTTTTCCACAGGTAGCAGTGGTACAGGCCAGGATTCCCACAGCGGACTATTAAGCATCCCTGAAAGAGAAAGACCAGTACTCGACACAGTGTATGGTATCCTTCATTCCTGCATTTTTTTTCTCAGTACCCATGTCTATTGCTTCCCTTTCCACGAGCTTCACCAAACACCTACTCTCAGACTATGTGTGTCCTGGTTGTTGTTGTTTTTTAAAAGCCTCCCCACCCCCGCTTCATCCCTAGTCACCCAGGATGAGTGATTTTCTTGGGTGGGAAAAGGAGGATATAGAAACAACATAAATCTAAGTGGTCAGAAGCAGCAGACCAATGCTGCAGACGATCAAACAGGGGAGAGAACAGCCCAGCCTCGGCCCAGCCTCGCCCGAGGAACACCTCAACAGTCCCCAGGGACAGGAGACAAAGGAGCGATTCTTTTTCCACCCGAGCTGGCTACATTTCAGACGACAAGCTCCTGCTCTCCCTGCCTCTGAGATATCTCCTCTGCTCCCTCTCCCAGGCAGCAGACCAAGAAAAACAGCTCACAGGATTAGCCCCTAGGCCTTTCTTCTGACCTGGCTCAAGAAAGGAAGGAGACCTGTTTGTTTGAGAAATCGGGAACAAAGTGTCAGGTGGCTGTGATTTATGGCAGAAATAGGAAGAAGAAAGTTGAAATAGCATCACTACCCAAACAATCCTGCCCTGGAAAGCAGGGGTCAAGAGGGTTTATCCAAAGCCGGGAGCCCTCCCTGAAGGTACATGCCTGTGATCCCAGAACTCTGGGACGCTGAGGCAGGCCGAATCAGGAGTTGGAGGCCAGCCCAGGCCACAAGCCAGATCCTATAAAATAAAACAAATAAAAGCTTTGTTCAGGTAAGATTTTCTGATTTCCTGTGTGAAGTCAGAAGGAGAAAAGCTAAAGAGGCCATGAGGTTGGACTGGGTCTAGCTGTGTTCCTAGAGGTAGCTTGGTATCTGCTTACAGGGCAAACAGCAAACACCAGTTTAAAGAAAGAAGAAAGAAACCTGCCTGGTCATGGAGTTTTCTCTCCTTCCAGCAAGATCCCCACAGCATATCCCATAACTATGGACAATTATCCTATGGCAATGGCAATTACAAAGATCCCCATGCTGGTAAAGACTTGTCTGGTTTTCAGTCATAAACTCTATGTAAGGCCTGAGCTTCCTGCTCCCTCTCCCTTCTTGCTAGGAATGGCCAAGAGCAGAGCAGTACCAGAACTCCTCCATCTGGGCCTCCCTCCCCAGAGCAATATAGCTTGCACAGCAAGGGTCAGCCACAGGGGAGAGACCCACATCCTACCTGTCACTGACCCACAATGAGGATGTGTCTCTGACATCAGCAAAGCTGAGTTCACACACACACACACACACACACACACACACACACACACACACACACCATAAACCCCATCCCCTGTTAAATCTGTTCAGAGACTGCTCCAATGCTGTTTACTAAGGAGGGATTTTAATTTAGCCACACAGGGGAGAGCTGGCTGGTCCTCCCTAAACTGGCTCCGAGTAGACAAGTGAGCGCTTCCATGATACATGAAGGTTTTTGTTCCCTCTCTCTGGGAGTGTAGTGATTTTTCAGTGCTGTTAATCTCTGGTTGTTTACGTGACAACAGTATGGTGTTATGAAGTCAGTCTCCCTCCTGGAAGGGAATCATGCCAAGGATGTCTTCTTGTACATTGGTTTTATTGATCAGTAGCTTTGAACAATCCTGTTAACTGGTGTATGTCTGCACAAACCCATTTCAAATAAACATTTGGTTAAAGCAGATAACTGGACCATGTTTTATTTTGGAATCCCCCTTTCACACCCATAAGCAGCTACTGTAACCACAAAGCCATGCCTCCTTCATGAGAAAAGATTCCAGAAGACCACCAGATTTTGATGTGTCAGCCAAAGGAAAGAAATGTGTCTAGATCAATACCCTGAAATGCCCGCCCACCCCAGGGTTCATCTCCATATCCCTGCAAACTGGGAGGGAGCTTTTCAAATTCTATCAGGAACAGTATTAACTCATGGCATGGCTATTTGATTCTTTCCTTCTTCCAGTGTAGGGATTAAATCCTGAACATTCTAGACAGGTGCCCTGCCGTGAGCTGCACCCTAGCCTGGCATCGTTGCTATTTCTCAGGTGCATGTTCCACAATCTATTCTGAAGACCCAGAGATCCTCCTCTATGCCGCGTGCCCTTATTTCCCTTTTGTTTGCAGAGCCTCTCACATGCTAGGCAAGCCTCCTAACACTCATCTACGGTCCTGGCATACAAATCCAAAACTTTTAAAACCTGATATGTTGCCACAAGGACAATTTGCACTGGGGCACTCAGTTGCAGGTGTTTCTAATAAGATGCTCAGTCAGTGTCCTGGTTTCATTTCTGTTGCTGTGATAAACTATCCCAACAAAAGCAACTTCAGGGAGAACAGAGTTTGTTTCAGTTATTATTCCAGGTTATTATTCTATTGTGTGGAAGGCAATGCAAGAGCTTCAAATAGCTAATCACATCACATCCACAGTCAGGAAAAGAAAGAAAGAAATGCAGACTTGCTTGCTTGTGCTCACTGTGATTTCTTCTCCACACTGTCCAGGACCTAGGGAATGGTCCCACCCATAGTGGACTGGTTTCTCCATCAGTGGACTTAATTAAGACAATGCCTCACAGACATGTGCACAGTCCAACCCAATGTAGACAATCCCTCATTGTTGGGGTCCACTGCCCACAGTGGACATGGTCCCTGGAGGATTGGCCTGAAGTTGAAATGAAACTAAGGGACATGGGGGAAGAAATAAGATCGCTAAGGCTACATGGTTGCTTCTGCTCAAAGCGACTGTTTAATGGAGGACAAGCATTTGGGGATAAAAGGAAGGGAAGGCCTGCCCCCAGTCTTCTGTGCAGGCCTTCTGGAGTTTGGCGGGAACCCTGAAGTATCGTGAGATCTCGCAGGTTTGCGCAGGTGGGCTGGGAGGAGCCAAGGACCTGGGTGACACACACAGAAGAAAGCTGCCGGGGTACCGGGCTATCTCTTAGCCTAAGGGGCTGGTGAGATGGCTCAGCGGGTAAGAGCACCCGACTGCTCTTCCGAAGGTGATAAGTTCAAATCCCAGCAACCACATGGTGGCTCACAGCCATCCATAAGGAGATCTGGCTCCCTCTTCTGGAGTGTCTGAAGACAGCTACAGTGTACTCACATATAATAAATAAAATAAATCTTTAAAAAAAAAAAAAAAGGCAACAGGTGCCGCTGAGTGCGGCTTCTCAAGGCTTGGTCACAGTACCAGCATTTACTGATGGAGAAGGGGTACCACACCTCATCAAGACTCTTTCCAGGTGATTCTAAGGCCTTTCAGGTGGACAGTTAAAGCCAACTATCACAACCAGTATTACCAAAGGAGGTTATTTATTATGTATACAGCGTTCTGCCTGCATGTATGCCTACAGGCCAGAAGAAGGCACCAGATCTCATTATAGATGGTTGTGAGCCACCACATGGCTGAGAATCAAACTCAGAACCTCTGGAAGAACAGCCAGTGCTCTTAACCTCTGAGCCATCTCTCCAGCCCACCAAAGAAGGTTAAAACCCTTCCCTTACAAAGCTGCCTGCACCAAACCCAGTCAGGCTAGCTCTTGGGTATTCACTCATTCACAGTGTGTCACACACATAAGCAAAATTGTTTAAATCTTGAAGACTGACCTCTAACCACCATCAGCTGCTATGAAGTACGCTGGACTTGAGATTCCTGGTTGGTAGTTATTTAAAGGGAAGTTATCTCTGCTGAACTCAGACCACTGCCTGCTCCAGAGCAAGTCTAAATGGCCTGTTTCTCAACAGTTTCTGTAAGGTTTATTATAGAATCACTCACAGAATTGAACGATGCTGATATTCTTCCCATCTAGTCTGAATCTTTTTTTTTCTTTTTTTAAAGATTTATTTATTATTATACATAGGTACACTGTAGCTGACTTCAGACACACCAGAAGAGGGCATCAGATATCATTATGGGTGGTTGTGAGCCACCATGTGGTTTCTGGGATTTGAACTCGGGACCTTCAGAAGACCAATCAGTGCTTTTACCTGCTGAGCCATCTTGCCAGCCCCTAGTCTGAATCTTTTTAATGTGCTTTGATTTGAACTGTTCTAAGTTATTTTCAGAGAAATCGCTTTTGATTTCTCCCCAACTTTCCAAAAGTGTTTCTTCATACATTATTTTCTGTGGTTAAACGCCTTTCTGCCTGGGCCAGAATGTGGCTCAGTAGCAGAACACTTGGTTAGTGTGGGTGAGGCTCTGGGTTCCATCTCTAGACCCCCCCACACACACACACACACCTTGCCTTTATCTGCTGGCCAAATTGTAACTGTTGATCCCAAAAGGCCCCAAGTGTCAAAATGACAGGCTAAGTATGGCAATCTAGCCCCTGAAGCCCCATCTGAGGGAACTGAGTGTCACGTTCTCCAAGAGGCAGTTTCAAATTTCCTTGAAATTATAAAATGGACAGTATCCCATATGTCCATCAACAGTAGTATAAATAATTAGGCAAGAATTCTACAATGAAATACCCCACCACAATTAAAAGACACAAGAGTGGTAGAAGGAAAGGCAGACACAAAAGATTCCATACCTTATAATTTCATGTATATGAGGCTCAACACCAGGTTCAGCCCATGTCCCAAGGAAAAGATCTCCTGACCTTACCCGGGTGATGGTTTGGTTGTTTTTTTGTTGTTGTTGTTGTTGTTTATTTTATTTATTTATTTATTTATTTTTACCTAGACACTTAAAATTGTGTGTTTGCTGCATGTGAATGTAATGAACTGGATAGAAAAGTTAGATGACCCGGGCGGTGGTGGCTCACGCCTTTAATCCCAGCACTCGGGAGGCAGAGGCAGGCAGATTTCTGAGTTTGAGGCCAGCCTGGTCTACAGAGTGAGTTCCAGGACAGCCAGGGCAATACAGAGAAACCCTGTCTCGAAAAACCAAAAAAAAAAAAAAAAAGATGAAGTGATTCAGTATCAGTCAAAATTAAACTAATTGTTCCAGAGTGTAAAGTTATTGAGGAGAGGATATGTAAGTGTGTGTGTGTGTGTGTGTGTGTGTGTGTGTGTGTGTGTGTGTATACATGAGCATGTGTGTAGTGCTAGCGCACAATGCATGCCAGTCGAAGATTCCAACGTCCAGCCCTGGCCAGCTCTCCTTCTGATTTCCTGAATCTGGATCCATCCATGAGAAGCCTCCAGATGACCAGCCATGCCAGAGAGAGAGAGACCCAAAGATGAGAGAACCCTTGTGGGTTATAAAACCACAATGTAAATAAATGAGGCTGCTCCACCAGACTCGGCACAGAGAAAGTACTGATCAGGGGACAGAGAAAGCCAGCTGAAAAGGCATTCAGGTTAGCCAGGCAAAGTGTAACTCTTGATTGGCTAGTGGAAGAAAAATCAAGAATCCTGCCCCTAAGTTACTTCTAGGCTTCTTCTGTTTGGCATGTTTGTTTACATAAATATATGCATTTCTCTATATTGAGCTGATTAAAAATATCCAAATCGTAGTTGGAGTATGGATTTATGGTTGCAGCTGATTCATGCTACCTGGTGTCCTTTCGTTCCTCAGAGGCGAGAATTACCAACCCTCCATTCAGAGGTGACAGAGCAGGCCATCATCAGAGACCACTGAGCATGCACTAGAAATGATTGTAACTTGGTTTTGCCAAGTTATGAGTCCAAGCAAGCTAAACCCTGCAGAATCCTGAGTAAGCTACCCACATATACACAGTCCATTCTGCTGGAATCATCCTGAAATCAGTCTTCACACATACATATACACATAGCAAATATATATTATAGTTGGCTGTATTTTCAGATTCTTGAATCCAAACTAGGCCAGAAAGGTATGATTTTTCTAATTGACCTACATGTCAAGATGGCTGAAATTAAAATTCAAGTTTTTTGTTTTGTTTTGTTTTAGGTTTTTTTTCTTTTATGTTTTAAAACAATCTTAAAAGGCCACTGTCATTTTTTCACCTAGGTTTTTAGAAAATTACTTTTGGGGGGCTGGAGAGATGGTTCAGTGGTTAAGAGCACCGACTGCTCTTCTAGAGGTCCTGAGTTCAATTCCCAGCAACCACATAGTGGCTCACAACCATCTATAATGGGATCTGATGCTCTCTTCTGGTATATTTGAAGACAGCTACAGTATATACATATAAATAAAATAATTTTTTTAAAAAGAACATTACTTTTTAATTTCTTGTTCTAGACATTTATGATTTGAGTCCAGGACCCTGGATTCTGCTGGGTGTAAATGTTGAAGACATTGGGAAGATGCAGCTGTAGGAGATAAAAGGACTATCAGAGCCGAGTCCTTCGAAAAACTTTACAATCTTACAGCTGGAATTGGTGGTTCACAACTGTAATTCCTGCATGTGGGAAGCTGAAGTAGGAGGATTGCCAGAAGTTTGAGGCCTAGCCTGGGCTATATAGTGAGTTCCAGGCAGCCGGGGCTATATGGAAAACCTTGTCTCAAACTACTGAGACACTTTCACAGTGTGGAGCGTTTACACGCAACATCTTTAACGTGAATAGCTTCAGTTGTTGGGAAGAGAATTAATAGTTTCCAATTTTTAAAAAGTATTTTAATGTTCTTTTATTTATTTATTTATTTATTTATTTTCATTTTATGTGCATTTGTGTTTTGCACACTTATTGTTATCTGTGTGAGGATGTCAGATCTTGGAGTTAAAGACATTTGGGAGCTATGTGGGTGCTGGGATTTGAACCTAGTTCCTCTGGAAGAGCAGCAGTGCCCTTAATGGCTTAGCCATCTCTCCAGTATCCGGTTTCCAATTTTTTTTTTAAAGATTTATTTTTATTTTATTATATGTAAGTACACTGTAGCTGTCCTCAGACACTCCAGAAGAGGGAGCCGGATCTCGTTACAGATGGTTGTGAGCCACCATGTGGTTGCTGGGATTTGAACTTATCACCTTCGGAAGAGCAGTTGGGTGCTCTTACCCACTGAGCCATCTCACCAGCCCCTCACCCCCCCCCCCCCGTTTCCAATTCTTAACCCTAGAAGACACTCAAGTCAAAGGAACACGCATGCTTCTTAATTAATAAAAAAAAATTTGAAAAAGGGAAGACATTCTGGTTGATTTGTATGGAGGGATGAGCGAAGTGGGCACTCTGGGAGCCATCTTCCTGCGCTGGTTCCAGCCCTCCCTACACATTAGGAACTTTTGTCAGCCCTCATGTTTTGGGACTGGCCCTTTAAGCACAAAAAGCCCTGTCAAATTCCATCCTACCATGTTCCCCCAGTGGCCTTGTCCAGCCCTCTCTGTCCCCTCCCCTTTCTCAGGCATGCTCCAGAGAGTCCCTGTAGGTACCTACTGTGTTTAAGTGTTTAAAGCTGCCAGAACCTGCTCCATGGGCTTCAAGTCTTCTGCTCAAGACCTTTACCCTCACCACACTGGGCCGAGAGGCCATGATTGTTCTGTTACTCAAAAGGCAAGAGGAATAGGCACAAGCAGGACATAGCTGGATTTTTTTTTTTAATTCCAGAAAGTTCAATGAACCATGAATGCAATCACATTACTGTTTTTATTCAGAAGTAGTTCAGTGAAGTCCTGTATGGCAGCCCGTGCCTAGAGGCTTGCTTTTTGCCCAAATGACCATCAGGGAAGTCTGATTTCTATTGATTCCTCTTTCTCTCTATGGCCACCCACTTTCCAGATCCCAGCAGGATCTGATTCTAATGCCACACACTGCCCTGTGTATCGCAGTAAAACACACACACACACACACTTCAGGGACGCCATTCTGTCAGACCAGGCTAAGTTAACAGGAGTCACAATTCCAAAGCCCGTTAACTGTATCCCTTGGCATCTAGAAAGCTCAAGCAGGGGCTGGTGAGATGGCTCAGTGGTTAAGAGTGCCAGCTGCTCTTCCAAAGGTCCTGAGTTCAAATCCCAGCAACCACATGCTGGCTCACAACCATCATTAATGAAATCTGATGCTCTCTTCTGGAGTGTCTTAAGACACACCACAGTGTACTTACATATAATAAATAAATAAAGAAATAAATATATGTAAAAAAAAAAAAAAAGGAAGCTCAAGAAACTGCAAACAAATGTGTGGGTGTCATTTATCAGTTAGCTGAGCCACTTCAAGAAATCGGTGTGCATTTATTTGTGTGCTGGAGGCCTGGCCCCGTAACAAGGGTCACTGTGTTGTTTCAAAGTGGTGTTGCCTGAGGTGAGAGAGCCTCTGACCCGGAAGTCCTCCTCGCCTCAGCCTTGAGGACCTTTCCATCTCTTTCCCACACTCCAGGGCATTTATGGGCTCCATTGTCATTCCAAACTTTGTTCTGATAGAATCATAGATCCTAATTTATAACAAAACAAGGACCTTGTGGGCCACTGAGCTCAGGAAATAAAGGTCTGCAGTCTTGAAAGCGCGAACACAGGCCTGTGGGAACCAGCTCGGAAGAGGAGGGGAAGGAAGGAAGGCGTGTGCTGTAAAGACCTGTGAATCACATTTGTCTCCTCAGGCTGGCCACCCTGGTTGCTCACATATTTTTAGGTGCTGGAGATGAAACTTGAGGTCTCCCACGAGGTAGGCAAGTGAGGCATTAAGTAAGCTACACCCCAGCCTGATATTGAAACATTGTAACCCTTCCCCTGCAGCAGAAATGGTGGATGTGGCGTTTCCACTCATGTTTTGATTTGCTTTCCTTGAGGTCAAGATCTCACTCTGTAGCCTACAGGAACCTCAAACTGTCCTGCTGTAAGACTCCTAAGTGCTGGGATGACAGCGATGGGCCACCAGGCCCAGATCAAACTTGTTTGTGTGGAAGTCATTCTGAGCCAGGCTGACCTTGAACTCACGGCCATCCCCCCTACCACTGCCTCCAAGGTGCTGAGATTACAATGGCGTTCCCCTTTAATCCCAGCACTCGGGAGGCAGAGGCAGAGGCAGGCAGATTTCTGAGTTCAAGACCAGCCTGGTCTACAAAGTGAGTTCCAGGACAGCTATACAGAGAAACCCTGTCTTGAAAAACTACTAAATAAATAAATAAATAAATAAATAAATAAATAAATAAAGTGATCCACCATGCTCAGCTCACACTTTTCAACACATGGGCTGGTTTTTTAATTCCTTGAAGAGATCTCCTGAAATCTGGAGGATCCCCTGCTATCTGCATGAGTCAAACCCATCAGCTTAAACACTGGAGAAAATATGACTATTTTTCAGTCAGTAAACGACCCCACTTTTTAGGCAGACTGTAAGATGTTTCAAATGAGTGCAAATTACACCACAGAAGTTCAAAATTTTTAAATTCCCAAGAGAGCAAGAAAGGCATGCTGGAACCAGGTATTTGTACTTCCATGTTGCTAGCTAGCTCTCTGTAGTTCCTCCCAGAATCTAAAAGCTCTACAATTGCTTCTAGTGATGTCATCCTTGGAAAGGCTCAGGAGCATCATTGGATGAAACCTCCCATTTTATTTACTAGAACTTACATTTTCACCACACAGAAAAGGGAAGAAATCAAATGATCTCCCCTAAGCAAGCACTCGCCCTCCACCGCTTCAGAAATGCAGAGGCCAACCTGCATCGAGGACTTTGCCAAGTCCTGGTGTCAGATAAAGAACTGGCTGACCACAGCTCCCTGGCTTGTCACTTGGCTTTGTACAGCTAGTGCTCAAGCTGGACTTTACCCTTTGAGATAGTTGGGGAAAAGGCTATGGGGTGAAAACTATTTTCTGACATTGAAATTTCATGGAATTCAGATGTCAGTATTTATAAATCAGGTTTGGGGCTGTCGAGATGGCTCAGTGGGTAAAGGTGCTTGCTGCCAAGCCTAAGGATGACAGACTGGTTCTTGGGACTCACGTGGTGGAAGGAGAGAACATACTCCCACAAGTTGTCCTTTGGCCCCTACAGATGCCATTTTACACATGTACCTACACACACACACACAGCCTTGCTCAAGTGTTTGTGAAGTACCAACTGTAGCTGTTTTGGGTCAATTGATCAGCTCCTAAGCATTACTGTGAGAACAGAAGAGCCCCAAAGGAAAAACCCCTGCTTTTGAGTGTCAAGTTTTGCCACAGATATACCTGTCCTTCCCTGGTACCAGGTACTGTGTAAGCAAGACTCATGGCCCCAGAAACAGAAGTTATGATTCTGCGTAACTGTGTTCTATTAACAATGACTAATAACAAAATAAACATTCCCCCAAGGAATTCACACCATAAAATATTTATTAAAAATTTAAAATGATTTTCTCCTGCTTTGGTTATTAAAATCTTTGATTCTTATCTGTTGGTACCAATTGCCATCGATAATGTAACATTATCACTGTCATCATGAGATGAGAGACAGATGACAGAAGGCAAGAAGAAGACGCTGTGGGTAGGATGGTATAAAACACCAAACTTCACAGTTATTTAACAAAATTTGGCTTTGCTAGCAGTTGAAAATTCACTTACAATGTATTTAAACTTTTCCCATAAGTAACCAATGTACAAATTCAGTTGAATTTGATAAATTAAAACCTTGGCAGTGAACACAGAGCTTGTTGAAGGCTGAGGAGAAAAGGAATGTCATGTCTCCCTGGGGAGCTTTTCTCTGGATTTCATAGCTCCTGCTGCTGGAAAAATAAACCGTTCTGATAACAAGAGCATAAAAAAGCCTTCTGATTTGCAAAGTGATTCACATTTAAGGTTTAAGTGCCACCCCATGTCCCTGTGACGGCAGACGACATATCTGAGCATCTCCTCAGTACAGTTGTTTTTTACTCATCTTCATCGGCCCATTGATAATTTCCTGCCCTTGGGACTATTTAGACAAGGGGATCCCAAAACCGGGCAGAACAAAATGAACCACCAGGCCATACCATGAGGCAAAGTTGAAAGTAACTTGGAGAGCAGCAGATGACAGCTCATGTTTTCAAACAAACACAAAAAACACATCCAATTGCTTCTTAGGTACCACTGTAGAGCCAGGAAATAAAAAGATGCCATCAAAAGGAGAGGAATGGATTCAATGCCACTCCACCCCCAGAATGTTGAATGTCCTCCTTAGAAATGTACATTTTCTTTCAATCTCTGTAATGTAGAAAATCACTTAATAAGATCTCTACACATGGTTATCAAAAAAAAGCACATAATAGCCTCCCCTCCCCCAAAAGCATAAAAATAGACTATATCTTTTACAATGAAATTAAGACATGCCTCTGACGATTGAGGCTTATGACTAGGGTCGGAGGTCAAGATCGCTTCTTTTCATAATAATTATATAATGTACATCTCCTTTCAGCCTTGAACACTGATTTTAAAAGAGCCCAGGTAAAGGGGCATAAGGGGCATTCGCCTGCACCCGCCGCTGAAACAGGAATAAAGACATCCTTCAACCCCTGACTGCAGCAGCCACACCTCAAGGACACTTAGGGCCTCAAGCATTTGTTGCACGCTTGAGGACACAGGTGGCAACTCCAGGGGCTGTGGCTTTCCATTTTGCATCTGGACACGTGCACAGACACGCTGCTCTGGAGATGTCCCCTTATAGGTTGGGGTGAATGACGTCATCCGGAAGAGCATCGGCGGGAACACCACCAACTTGAGCAGACTTGTGATGCAAGAATCGGGCCCCATGTTGCTCAGTCTTATGAAGGAATCTAATCTGTGCCGTGCAGGCTATACTGTCACTGCAGGGAACATCTTCTGCTCACTGTTGGTATGAGCAAAGGGGGGCTGCACTGGTCTGTAGCCAGGCTGCAGGCCATCCATGAATGGAGGCACTGGTGTCATGGGCACAGCGTCATGCTGTACCGCATAGCCCACATATGGAGTATGCAGGTACTGCCCTTGATGGGGTACGATCTGGGTGGCCTGCTGACAGTTGAGTACTGAGAAATTTGTGGGCATGTTAACATACACATTGTTCATGGTTCCCTCCGGCAAGCAGCAATTGGTCTGTGATCTCGTCGGGGGAGCCCGGGCCCCAGAGTTCGCACTGGAGCTGGAGCTGGCAGCTGTGCTGGACTGACGAGAGGAAGAACCCCTGGAAGTGCTGGCACTGGGAATCATGGGGATGGTCTCCATTAGGCGGTTGCCCCCTGGGGCTCTGCTCTGCTGGGGATCCTGCTTTGGCCGTAGACATCTGCAACAGCATGCGGCGACGAGGGACCCGAGGATGATGAAGGCAACGAACACGGAGCCAACAATGAGGAACGGCACGTAGATGGGGACTGCAAAGTGAACAGAGACACAGCGTTTATGCTTTACATCAGCATCTCTGGACATGGCGACCAGCAAAGGCCGGGCCAGCTCCGGCAGACCAGAGGTGCACAAGACGCATCTTCCGTGCCCAAGTGCTTTGGAACGCTGCTAAGGCTCACAGGCATGCCAAGGCCCCTGGAAGCTAAACTTCATAATCTCACTTAGAGTCCCCCAGTACAATACCAGATGCTCATGTCCAAGCTGTCAAAGTACAGGCTTGATCTAGGTGATCCTACAATAGCTGAGTGGCCTAAAGAAATGTCAGTCTTCCCTAGCAGGGCACCCACGGGATCTAAATGGGAATGAGTTGACACTTCTCTTGGAAGTTTTACACATTCCTTGGTTGCTTCTTGCCATTATTTTTAACAAGTTTCTTTTCTTACAGAGAGAAAAAAACCATAAAAAACAAATAACTTAGGTAAGATTCTGAACCTTTGTCATTTCCAAATAAGAAATAAGACGTGGAAGGGGAAAAACAATCAAGAGACAAATGATAGGTCAGGGTGATGGCTCAGCAGAAAAAGGCTCCTGCCACCAAGCATAATAATGAACGGAGTTCAATCTTCAGAACTCAGACGGAGGACAGAGAACATCTCCAAGTTGTCTTCTGATCTCCATAGGCATGCCACAGCGCATGCACACGTGTGTGCACATACACACACAAAATGGATAAAATTTTTTAAAATATATGATAGTAAAAAAAAGTGCACAGATTAAAAAAAAAAACCTGCTTAATAGAAGTGAATAACACAAAAGTCGTTACCAGAGGCTGAGGGTGAGTGGGGGGAGAAGGAAGAATGGCAGGAGCCGGTGGGTATTAAGTTATCCTGAAAAATAAAACCATAAAATAACAATAAAGGGTTGTTAGTAAAACCAACAGATTAATGAACTTCACTTAAAAGTTATTTTCTTCACTTAAAAGTTATAACCAATAGATAGATAGATGATAGATAGATAGATAGATAGATAGATAGATAGATAGATAGATAGATATTTCAGGAACCTGGCATGGTATGACTCTCAGCTTTAACCTTTGGAAAGCCAGAAACAAAAAAAAAACTGTCTTTGAGTTCAAAGCCAGCCTAGACTATGTAGTGAGTTACTGGGCCAGTCTAGGCTATAAAGTGAGACTTTATATATTTTATATATAATTATATATTATCTTTTTAAAATAAATAACATAATTTTTTTAAATCTCGGGAGCCATAGGCACGGCAGGTATGCGGGGCTAGCAATGCATTCTAGCAAGGAACCCTGCAGCTTGTTCAGGTAAGCAGGCAGGAGGAGCCTGCAAAAAGCCTCTGGGGAACTTCTGTGGAAGTCTACCTACAGTCAAGAAACTGCTGCATTTTCTGGTGCGCTCCCGGCTCGGTTCCTTTTTCAGCAGGGGTGGGAGTGGGTGTGAGGTGTGTGGAACTGGCCTGGACGGAGTCCTCCCAGATGCTAAGGAACCATGTCACCACTGAGCCAAGCCCAGCCCTCCTAACTCCATCTGAACGGGGATTCATGGGTCTCCCCAGTCTTGGTGAGGCAAAGTTGCCAGCATTTCCAATGAGGCAGCACAGAGCCCAGACCTCGAAGGTCAGATCTGCGAATGGCTTTTGCAGACTCTATCCTGGGAGTCGGCGCTCCCATTCACATAGCACACAGAATCACAGAGAAATAAACGTACAACCAGACAGTGGACACTGCTGAGCAGAGCCACTTCTATACTCGAGGTCCTACTTCTATACTCGAGGTCCGCTCGGCAGACCAGAAGAAGGCCTGCTGCCATCTGCAGCCCAGCTGGCTCTCACAGCTGTACAGTCCTCATTACACCAGCACCGCAGGCCTGGACCAGTGAGAGCCAAGCCCTTTCCTACACATGTTAAAAATATCTCATCTCCTAAATTAAGATACCAGCTCCTTCATGTTATAAGTGGCTGGCAAACAAACAAACAAACAAACAAAAAAAACCAGAGATGTTTTACCTCCAATATGATGCAAAATCCAGCTGAAATCAGTCTCAGCCCACATAATGAGTTTGGGGGAGAAATAACTGTTCTCTTTCCAGGATTTCTTAATTGGAAGGGTAAATAACACAGGGGTAAAGAATGCAGTGCTACCACAAGCCCCCGCAGGCTTAATTGGGTAAATCGTCCTTCATTGCAGAAGGGCTGAGAGAACCAGGAGACTTAAAGATTTAAGAGTGGAGTGAAGGGCAGCCATGCCCAGCATCCACAGAGTGAGAAGGCCCCTGCCTCCGCCTTAGCCAACTCCATCCCGACTTTGTAGAAGCTATTAACAAGCCCAATTGAACAGACACCTTATTGTAGCCATTTGGCTCATTTCTCTAGGCTTTGTTCCCGGACCACACACTCCGCAAAGCCCCGAGCTGGAGTTCAGATGGTACCTTCTCCAGAATGACCCTCAGTTCTCCTCCCTTCAGACTGAAGTCAGTGTAACATCAGGAATAGCAAAACACTTAACTGCAGTGCAAAGAGCTGCTGGGCTGGAGACTGCTCTATAAAGCAGAAACCACCTGTACCAAAGCTCAGGCAGCTCCAACCCTATGTGTCTGTAGCACTCACACACACGCACACACACACACACACAGAGAGAGAGAGAGAGAGAGAGAGAGAGAGAGAGAGAGAGAGAGAGACTCAATTTGGCAGCCTCTCTTTGAGGAAATGCCATCTACTAAATTATTTGACAAGGCTTACTTTCAAAATCTGGCTTTGTCTATTAAGAAATAGTCAAAAGTCTCAATGAGCAAAGTTGGGCTCTGTTCCAGGGGCACGTCTATCAAGTCAGTCTAAGGAGGCCAATCCAGATTCCCAGAGGCCTAGGTGGTCACTTGGAGCTGTGCACTGGCTCCTGCGGGAGAGACGGGATCCCTGGGAATATGAAAAGGTGTGTCACCCAGGGGAAGCCAGCTGTTGTTCCTCAGAACTGCCCTCCTTCTGAGGACCCTTGGAGGAGAACCCTGGACAGGCCTTCTCCAGAGGGGAACACCCTTGCCATTTTCTTGACTAGTCCCAAGAAATTAAGCCCAGTGGAAAAGGGGCGAAGGGAAAGGAAGGCACGGACCATGAAGAGAAGCAACGTGTGTTTTTTTTTTCTCGAGGTTTTTTTGCCCCACTTCATAGAAAGTTAACGAGTAGAGGAAACAAAACAAAACAAAACCAAAAAACTCGGGCTTCTGCTCCCAGGCCGTTTCCTAAAATCTCCAGGCTTCCGGGTCCCTCTTGCCCAGGCAAAGCAACCGCCCTCCTCCTCCTCCCTCTTTGCACCTCGCGGCTGCTCGCCTACCTGCGGAGCTGTCTGGGCCTTCTCGGTCTGTCCGGCCAGGCTCCCCTACGCCCTGCTGGCGGTCGTTGTCGCAGCCGCCCTGGTCTAGGCGCGCCTCGGCGCTGGAGCAGCAGTAGCGCAGCGCGCAGCTGCCACAGCAGATGGTGGCGTCGCCGCCGTCGAAGCGCTCCGGGCACTGGAAGCCGATGCGCCAGACGCCCTGCGCGTCCAGCCAGCCGTGGCAGTACTCGCCGCTGGCCCGCGCCCCCGCCGCCAGCAGCGCGGCCAGAAGCAGCTGCAGCAGCGACGCGCGGTGCCTGGAAGAGGTGGAAGGTGAGCAGCGTCCGCCCCACATGGCACCGCCCTGGGCACCGGTGATGTCTCTAGAGGACACAGATCTCCCCGAGAAGTTATAGTTCGGAGATCCCTGGGGCTTTCCGAGAGGAACACTCCCCTCTGAGGCGAAGCCCAGGCTGCAGAGCCAGGGTCTAAGTCATCCCTCCTTGCGAGTGACCACGTCCCTGCTAGGTTCGGCCTTCACAGGGGCATCACAGAAGGAACGTTCCTGGAAGCTTGGCTTGCGATCTGACCTTCCTTGGGCATCCCCGAGGGTATGCCTCGCTGCCGACCAGGAGCCAGGCCGCGGCTGGAGCGTTTCAGCATCAGAGTCCGGCGCTGGTGGCTGCTTTTCCCCTTCTATTCACTTCCCCTAGGAGAAGCAGCGAAGGAGGCGGGCAGTGCGCGCAGTGCTCCCGGCGGCAAGTGCAGCAGCGGCCGACTGCGCTCTGCCTCCGCCGCTCTGTGCTCGGTCCTCATGGCTCCGGCCACCGCTCGGGACGGTGCGAGTGTCCGCACCTCCCCTGCAGTCCGGGAGCCCGCCCGGCTGGCGGCGGCCGCGCGGCTGCTGCTGGGCGCGGGGCCAGCGGGCTGCCCTCCCCGGCTCCTGCTGCAGCCCGCGTCTGGTTTCCTTCTCCCTGTCGCTGGTGCGCCCCCGGCAGTGCGCTCCCGTGGGAGCCGCCCACGAAAGTTTCAGTCCCTCGGGCTACGGGAGCAAAGGAGCGCGCGGACACCCCACGCTCGCCTGGCAAGGCTGCGAGCCAGCTCCGACTGCCGGGCTGCGCGCCGCGCTCCGCACTTAAAGAGGGGCTGGAGGCTCCCCTGCGCGCATGCGTGCCAGGAGGGCTTTCCCTCCGCTTTGGGACGCCAGGGGACACTCGTAGCCCTTCACTTTCCTTCACCAAAGGTGTGGCGGTGGCCAGGCAGCAGTGCGAGTGAACAGAACAGACAAATGGGAAAACAGGCTTTAAGTAGCCACGCCTTGGAAGCCAGTTAAAGCAAGGATAGCAGAAGCAAGTTTAGCGCGGATCTTCGACGTCCAACATTCTGAGTTACTCTGACAACCCTCAAAAGGATAATTCTTACTTTCCATGTTACAGAGGACTCAGTCACCACTCAGCTTCCAACCTCCAGGCCCAGGAAGAACACAAACCCTTTCTGAGCTGTGGTGCCTGGCCTCCCGGTGCCGTGGCACTGCACAGTAAAGAGGTCAGCAAGGACGCCAATAGGGTCACTGTCTAAATTAACTATAGTATTTTATTAGTTTTTTTCCCCTCTCTAATTTGGTGTGGTGATTGTTGACGTCCGGCAGAAAAGTGCCTCCATGTGACACTTGACCTCCTTGGCTTAGACAGCTGCAGCCAGGAAGAAGGCAAGGGTCCAGACGCCAGAGATTCTGAGAAGAAACGAATAGCTTCACTCTTGAAGCAGCTGAGCAGGTGCTGATGCTATTAAAGTAACGAAGAGTATTTTTAAAAGACCTACAGCGTCTTTCTTAGCTGGAGTCATTCCATGTGAATGCTAAACCCAGCCCCTGAAGGAGGAACCATCACGTGTTTCCGGGCTGTTTCTTTGTGTATCCAATGGAGAACCGGCTGTAACAAGAATACAAAGCAATTTTGTCGATAGCAAAGACATTTTTGGGTTAAACCACTGTAGGGCTCTTAATGCAATCTTACCTAAAACATTAAGAATTAGCCTTCCACTCACCCCAGAAAATGTTCACAGAGAAAACTCTTCCGTCTGTGACTGTGCCCAACAAAACACCTTATTCTTGTCATTTAAGCGGCACTTGCACACTTGCACGGAGCCCCAGATCTTGTGCCTGGGAAGAAAATACTCTACCACAGAGCTCCACTCTAGTCTTGAAAAGACTTATTTTAAATGCACCAAACACCAACCTTCTATAAACTAAGAAATGAACAAAACTTGAAGAAGAATTCATTTCATAAACACATTCTGAATAGAGTTCTGGGGATTCACCTTGGCTCCTCTACGGACCATTCCCCTCAAGCAGGGTGGTCTCCAACCCACAAACTAACTAGGCCCAACCCTGATTAGCATCAAAGATCAGATGGGTGTGGCCACAAACCCAAGCAGACTCTAAAGTTTCTGAATTAACAGAGGAGTTGGACTGGAACGGAATCAAGCAAGTAAAAATAATAGAAGAACAACGATCTATAAGCAGCGTTGTGCAGGGCCAATGCGTGTGTGAGCGGTGGGTATGTAGGTGTTTGTATGTGCATGTTTGTCTACATATATGAGCATGCGTGTGGTGGCCAGAGGTTGACTGATGTCAGGCCTCTTTCTCAATTGTTCTCCATATTGAGAGATGGTATCTCACTGAACCTGGAGTTTACCAAGTCAACTAGACTGGCAGGCTTATAAGTTCCAGAGGTTTGCCTGTGTGCCCCCATCCCACCCCATGATAGGATAGAGGCCAAAGCCACCACACTTAGCTTTTCTATAGGTGCTGGGGATTCAAACTCAGGTCCTCATGCTTGAATAACCCAGGCTTTACTGACTGATCCACCTCCCTGACCCTTTACAGGGACAGTTAAAACACACAGGGTGACATTAGGCTGAGAGGATAGGCCAGAAAAATATCAAAACCTAGTGTTTAGATTTAAGCCCTGAGAAGCCAAGTTTTGATGGATGGAATCATGAGATGGGTGGTGACTATGGCTAGCTACCATTTTCTGAGCTCTTACTATATTCTATTCTTATTATATTCTAGGCAGCCATGTCCCTGCGCTGGCTGAGATCCTGTACTGAGCATCTCTGCAGCACGTTTAATCTTCACAGCCACCCATAAGGAAGACATTACTTTGCTCATTTTATTGGTGAGGACAAATGTCCCAGCCCACATGGAGAGAAGGTGTCAATTTTCCTGGGACCACTCACTTGTTGCTTGACCCCAAAGCCCATTTACCAACCCACTGGTCACCACAGTCACCATTTCCAGTGTCAGTAGAAATTGATTTACCTGGTATTCGGTGGGGGGGGGGGTGTAATACTTTTCTAAAATTCTTTTGTTTTTAATTATGTGTAGGCATGTTTGTCTGTGAGTGAGTATGTAACATGTGTGAATTTCAGAGGCCAGAAGAGGCCACTGGATCTACTGAGGCAGAAATTACAAGCAGTTGTGAGCTGTTCCTTTGAATGCTAGGAAACTCACTTCAGTCTTCTGCAAGTGTGTTACTACTTTATGTTTCTTAGTTGTTGTGTTTGACGCAAGATATTTATACTTAGTGCAGGCAGCACTTGCTCCATACCCCCTTTCCTCTCCATTTATATGAATCTCCAAAACACCCATGGTTTATCCAGGGTTCATAAAGAAATTGTCGAACATTTCTCACTGAATTGGTCAGATGGTTTGGTAGTGCTGTGGTTTAAGGACACGTTCCTGTTTCTTGCCCAAATAGTCAATGATTAGTCTATGAGGACCCTTCGAGAAGTCACATCTTGAGCAGGAACTTAAGTTGTTTTGAGAGTATGGGCTCTGGGACAAATGTGAAGTGTGAAGGGTCAAATTTACTCTGGCCAAGATTCGCAAAGCCTTCTGGGAGCTGCTGCTGAATGAGAAGGACCTATGGAGTCTCTCCGAAGGCAATGTTCTGCTGAGGCAACTTCTTCACACTGGGTACTGGGTGAGGGCAAGAGGAAGCCATGATGAAGCTGGATTACAGATTGGGCCTTCTTCAGATTGAGGAATTATTTCTTGCAGAGGTGACTGCAGACCCAGGTCCTTAAGCTGGTCCTGGACAAATCTATTCACCATGCCTGTGTGCTCATCCACCACTGTCATATCAGGGTCAGAAAGTAGGTGGTGAACATAGCATTCTTCTTGGTTGGTCTGGACTCCCAGAAGTATACTGACTTCTCTCTCCATTGTCTTTAATGGTGGTGGCTACCCAGGTAGTGTGAAGAAGAAGAAGAACGCCAAAAAGGGCCAGGGTGGTGCTGGAGCTGGGGATGAAGAGGAAGAGGGTTAAAGTAACACTTCCCTGTACTGGCGGGCTGTCTAGTTTTCCAGATGACTAATAAAGCAAAATTAACACAAAAGAAAGAAAGAAAGAAAGAAAGAAAGAAAGAAAGAAAGAAAGAAAGAGAGAATGTATGTTCCTGAGCCCATACTCTCAAGAGAGACAGAGACAGAGAGAAGAAAGAAAGGAAACTTCTGACATTTCACTAGTACCTGTTGAAGACCATATACCTAAACAAACGGGCAACTGCAGATGGGCTGTAGCTCCATGAGCTCACTTGCCTAGCAAGTACAAGATCTGGGTTTGAGTACCAGTACTGTAAAGCTAATTAATTAATTACGACTAGTCATAGCTTTGCTACCTGGAGTTGATATGAATCATACAGAGGTAATCACATTTCAGGTGCTGGCAGTCAGAAAAGCTGCAAGCTCCACCATGCTTTTCTTTGAGTCTTGGCGAGACCAGAAGCTTCTTGCTGGCCACACACCCAGCAGTAGTCTGCTAAAGAGTAGTTTCACGTTCGGTCACGCCCCCTCCTTTTCTGGAGAACAGGAGTAGTATTGCAAATTTCACATTTGTTCCAGAAAATATTCTTTTATGCTCAAGTATTTGTGTTATCCAATATGAGTTCAAATGTAAACAATTATGTTAACTTACATTTTTAAAATTTTTTCTCCTTCTCCTCCTCCTCATTATTATTTTTATTACTTTAACTCTATATCTTGCTCCACTGTTTTATCTAACCCCTGTTGGATGTTTACTGTTTTATAATTTCTCTTTGGAAATATGGGGGTTAGAAGGCATCCAAGACTTTTGTTTTTGTACAAAAAGGAAAGATCAGCAAGTATGTAAAAATGATTGCAGCGGGGTTGGCAAGATTGCTCAGTGGGTAGAGCAGTTGTTATGCAAGCATGACGACAAGAACTTAGCTCCTTAAAATCCACTGCTGCACCAGACTGTAACCCCAGCAGCTCCACTGGCTACCCACAATCCCAGAGTTTAGGATAAAGTAGAATGTGATCAAGGAGAATACCTAACATCAACTTCAAGCCTAAACAAACACACACACACACACACACACACACACACACACACACACACACACGACTTTTGGTAAAGATTTGCAAATCATATATAATGAGTCTAGCACCCATAACATAAACATTCGACAACTCAAGAACAAAAAGGAAAATAACTCAATTTACAAAAGATTTGAACAGCTCCCTTACCAATAAAGGGCTAATCATATGGAAGGATGTTCATTTTTTTTTGTCACTAATCATTAGTTGCCATAATCAAACATCAAGATATCACATTAATCCTAGAACGGAATTAGTGTTGACAAAAGGAAGAAGAATAGTGCTTGTGAGCATATGGAGAAACCGATATCTGTAAACATTGCTAGTGAAACAAAATGTGGCCTAGCCATTGTACAAAGTAGTTTAACAGTTCCTTAAAAGTTAAGTCAGACTAAATAAAGACAGAATATTAAAGGCAGCAAGGGAAAAAGGTCAAGTAACATATAAGGGCAGGCCTATCAGAATTACTCCAGACTTCTCACCAGAGACTATGAAAGCCAGAAGATCATGGACAGAGATTATACAGACACTAAGAGAACACAAATGCCAGCCCAGGCTACTATACCCAGCAAAACTCTCATTTACCATA
>LR749543.1:3220738-3289528 GCA_902729485.2 Mus minutoides
AGAACTCACATAACATGTACTCACTGATATGTGGATATTAGCCCAGAAACCTAGACTACCCAAGATACAATTTACTAAACACATGATACTCAAGAAGAAGGAAGATCAAAATGTGGACATGTCACCCCGTCCTAGAATTAAGAACAAAGCACACATTGAAAGAGTTAAAGAGATCATGTGTGAAGCTGATTCCAAAGGACCCACAATCAGCCACCAAACATAGACACTATAGCATATGCCAGCAAGATAGTGCTGAAAGGGCCCGGATATAGCTGTCTCGGGGGAAACTATACCAATGCCTGGCAAACATGGAAGTGGAAGCTCACAGTCAGCTATTAGATGGAACACAGGGTTCCCAAGGAAGAAGGAGCTAGAGAAAGTACCCAAGGAGCTGAAGGGGTCTTCAACCCTATAGGTGGAAGAATAACCATGAACTAACTAGTAACCCCTGAGCTCATGTCTCTAGCTGCATATATAGAAGAGGATGGCCATCAGTGAGAAGAAAGGCCCCTTGGTCATGCAGACTTTATATGCCCCAAAACAGGGGAACGCCAGGGCCAAGAAGTGGGAGTGGATGAGTAGGGGAGCAGGGCCAGGAGGGGGGAGGGTATAGGGAACTTTCTGGATAACACTTGAAATGTAAATGAAGAAAATATCTAATAAAAGTTGAAAAAAAAAAAAAGTTAAGTCAGGACCGGGCATGGTGGCACACGCCTTTAATCCCAGCACTCGGGAGGCAGAGGCAGGCGGATTTCTGAGTTTGAGGCCAGCCTGGTCTACAAAGTGAGTTCCAGGACAGCCAGGGCTATACAGAGAAACTGTCTCGAAAAACAAAAACAAAAACAAAAACAAAAAGTTAAGTCAGGAAGGGCTATGTGGCCCTACCATCCCAGAGACTCATGTATATATAGTTCAAAGAGTTGGAAGCCTATGTCAATGCATAAACTTCTGCATTAATATTCAAATACCACTGTCCACAATAGCCTAAGGCTGGAAATAACTGCTCACTGGAGAAAAGATGAACAAATGTACTGGATCCATACAATTACAGTAAGCTGTACCTACACAAGGATAAAGCCTGAGTACGCTACAACAAGGACGGGTCTTGAAAACATTGTGCTGATGAAAGACAAACACAAAGATCATGTACTATAGGAGGCTACTTCTGGCAGAGGTTCTCAACCTATGGGTTCAGACTCTTTTGGGGTTGCCTAAGACCAGTGGAATACAACAAACATTTACATTACAATTCATAACATCAGTAAAATTACAGTTATGAAGTAACAACAAAAATAATTTTACAGTTGGGCTCACCACGACATGAGGGTCGCAGCTTTAGGGAGGTTAAAAAATCAGTGCGTTATAGGAAATGGCTAGAAAAGACAAATCCCAAGAGAGAGAAAGTAGGTTTGTGGTTATCAGATGCTGAGGGGACAGAAGGGGAAGCGACTGCACGATGGGTTTGGAGTTTCAAAGTATCTTAGAATAAATGGTGGTGACCGTCACACACATTGGGGGGGGTACTGAATGTCACTGGTGGTGACTGTCACACACATTGGAGAGGTACTGAATGTCACTGGTGGCATGCTTTATGTGTATATACTTTTGCTACTCTGAGATATATGGGGGCGGGGGAGTTTCTCCTAGATTCTCTCAACACAAAAGACGGCTGAACTTTCAGATATGAAGCAGAGAACAGACCAGCAACTGACCAGCCAGGTGTCTGACCTCTGATTCTATTCAGTTTTCACATCATCTCCATGGGTGAGAGTTCAGATCCAGCATGGGTACTTATGTTGGTATAATTAACAAATCGGGTACAACAAGAGATATACAATAACTGATGATAAAATGTATACAGTCTATTGAAACTCCCAGGATCACCACTCTTATGCATTAGGGTCACTACTAAGTAAAAGAACAATTATTTGAACGTGACATAGTGATACCACAGCCACTATGGTACCTGGTAGCCAAGGCGGGCATGAAATGAGGGATGGTCTTGTAGAGTGGACCATGTGGATCTAACAGACAAGGGATGCTTCCCGTTCTGGGCTGTGAAGATTTTATCATTTTACCCGGAAGGATATTGTAATGGTTTGTATATGCTCAGCTCAGGGAGTGGCACTATTAGAAGATGTGATCCTGTTGGAATAGGTGTGTCACTGTGGGTGTGGGCTTTAGGACTCTCATGCTAACTGCCTGGAAGCCAGTATTCTGCTAGCAGCCTTCAGATGAAGATGTAGAACTCTCAGCTCCTCCTGCACCATGCCTGCGTGGATGTTGCCATGCTCCTGCCTTGATAATAATGAACTGAACCTCTGAACCTGTAAGCCAGCCCCAATTAAATGTCGTCCTTTATAAGACTTGCCTTGGTCATGGTGTCTGTTCACAGCAGTAAAACCTTAACTAAGACAGGTATGCAACTTAAAATGTGAGCTGTTTCTGAAATTTACCACTTAATATTTTCAGATTGTGGTTGGCCCCAGTTAACTGAACTGATACAGTGGGAATGACTGTACAGAGCATCCCATAGTTCCCATAGCAACAGATTAGAACATATGGTGACTGAAAAACTATAAAGTCTCCATTTTTAACTTTAAGTAGCTTGGCCAGGTTGGAGGGAAAGGTCAAGGATGACCAGTTATAGGCCAGAGAAGAACAAAATACTATATCCCATTCTCAAAGATGAGTTAAACCATTGAGTCCAGTCTTGACCCGTTAGGCTCAGTCCCTTCAGAAGCAGCGAGTACTTCTCTTGGTGGCCTACTCACCTTGTCTAAACTCTCCCTGCTTCTTATAATCTTATCCCTTACCTATATCCAGTGAGGAGCCCCTTGTACACGTTTAGGTATTTCCAAGTTTCCTTTATTAAGAAGACTCCTCGGTGTCCATGTTCAGGTGAACACGTTTCCACCTGCTGCTTACCCCTGCCACTGGGGACTTCAGGAACCTACCCTGGTGGTCTGCACTTCCCAGCTAGTATCTGCAATGGATGTATATTGCCCTTTCTTTCATAAACAAATCCATGCTAAACATTTTCTCTTACAACATGTGAGAGGCATTTACAATGAAAGTCTATGAGGAAAAGGAACGTGCCTTGTTCAGCGTGTGTCCTGAACAAGGCCTGAGTGAAAAGGAAAAGACACCCAGACCCAGAAAAAGCTGGGATCAGGTGCCCTGGGCTCTGTCATGGAGAAACACCAGCCACCCAGGAGCTCTGCAACTGAACAGAGAGGTGGGCTTATTGCATATAGCTGAATATGGAGGTGGGTTACTATATTCAGGTAAACAACGAGGCAGGGTTTATGGTATACCCATGGATCAAGGAAGCAAGTTTAGCTAATCTTGGTAGGAGCAGGGTCTGTAGGGGAGCAGTCTTCAGGCCATAAATATCCAGGGGTGACATATCTTCACTCAGTGTCAGCATTCGCACTTGGACCAGAGAAAGACTTAACATCCCTATGGGCCTCACTGAATCCACACCCAGGCAGGGAGGGGGATGGCACGAGTCTTTGCCATTTTCCCATGAGCCTAAGGTGATGGTGTCCTCATGGCCTGCTTATGTCAACAGCACACATTGCTTTAGGACATCACTCACTCTGGCCTTTCTCTACTCTCTACAGGAACTGTTCCCTCAGTCTAACCCAGTGAAGAACTTAGCACTATTGACTGCTGTCTGCAGCTCTATGGGAAAGGTGGCCCCTGTGTTCTGCCTTTGGCTGCCTAGGGCCTGATACATGTGCTACCATGACTATCACTGGCTATAAACACAAGCCTCACTCCAGAGGAGGCATTGTTGAAACTTAGTGCCACACCAGGAACCCCCATTCACTTGGTGGTCACCAGATGTTAGAGAAACCCTTGCTTGTTCTATGACAGGACTTCCAAAGCAGAGAGCAATTTCTGTCTGAGATGGGCCTAGTCCCAGCATTGAGAAGTGAAGAAAGTGTCTAATGTCATGGTGTGGTGTGACATCAAGGGAGAGAAACCGGGTTGTACAAAGACAACTTTATTGTCTTTATTGAAATAATGCAGAAGGCAGTTTTGGACAATAGTCTTCGCAAGATTTTTAATTAACAAGATCATTGTTTTTCTATGACCGTGTCAAAGAAGGGGGTGAGGCAGAGAGGTCATCCTTATTGTAGGTGTTTATATTTGATATAAATAATAATTTCCTTTACCAAAGCTGCCTCACCAGATAAAAGGGCCATTGTGCTGCCTGTGGCGGTAGAAAGTCCATGGTGGGATTTGCAGAGCCTCGGAGTAGGAGTAATTATCCCCACCCTGCACACGAATGCTTCCACCCCGCCCCTCGGTTTTATAGTCTCAACCTTAGCTTGGTACTTTTTGGATTAATCTGGAATTTTCTTTGGCTTTTGCAAGAAGTCCGTCTCTCAGGAAACAATTGAATTAAACTGTTTGTTTAAAGAGCTCTTACAGAATAATCCACATCTGTCCCTGGGCTGGGGCTGTAGCTCATTGGTAGAGCACCAACTTGCTGTGCACAAATTCCTGGATTCTGTGCTCGGGACAAGAAAACAAAAAGTGGGGTTTGGAGAGAAAAAGCCAACAAGCTTCTGCTGAAAAAGTAGAAGAGACTTTCCTGTGAGCTGTCGTGGTGTAAAGAGCAGGAAATGTTTAATGAGATCCATCTCCCGTCAACATCAGCACCACAGTGGCACCTGACGGAAGGCTCCTGGTGTTTCAGGCCTTTTACGGTTTTATAGTATCCAAGACATGTCTTGTTTTGTAGTGTGAATTCTTATGTTATATAACAGTTACCTGGAGAATCTCCAACTCCCTAGCTTTCAGTACCTAATTAGAAAGAAGGATTTTTAAAGTGTTCTTATGTTAGAAAATATACGTGAACAGACTGTAGCTCTGCTCAGCTAATGACCGCACTGCTTAGGCATATCCTGGGCATGTGTGGGGTTCCTTGACATCATTATTATTGTAATAAGTCCAACAAGTGAGCTTTTGAAAATTTTGGTTTTTTGTTTTGTTTTGTTTTGGTTTGGTTTTTGGTTTTTTGAGACAGGGTTTCTCTGTAGAGTCCTGGCTGTCCTGGAACTCACTTTGTGGACCAGGCTGGCCTCGAACTCAGAAATCCGCCTGCCTCTGCCTCCCGAGTGCTGGGATTAAAGGCGTGCGCCACCACGCCCGGCTTGAAAGGTTTGAGTTCGTCCCCCTTCCTAGAATTTCCTAATAAGTTAAAAAGAAATTTCCAATTCATGCAAAATGTCATCGTGCAAGTGATGGTGACTCAAACATTACCAGGGTTCCTTTAACCCTACGTGGTTGCAGTAGGTGTCTTCTAATGTTGCCCAGATAAGATGATGTCTGAACAGGAGATAAGTTGCTGCCATCTTACTCTCCATCACCTGCTTCGTTTTTGGTGCACACAGGTTGATCTTATGAGGCATACACGCTTATTATAGGTGTGTATACACACATATGATGTAAATATATGTTTATATAAAGAGATATATTGTAAATATACATATCTTTGATATAAAGAGGTATATCATATATATGTATATGTATGTATATATGTGTGTATATATATTTATATATATTTATATAGTTATTTTATTCCTGTAATTGGGTCAATTGAGGGGGGCAGTGGAAACCAGGAAAAGATAGGCTGAGATAATTATCATTGTGCACAGAGACACTCATGGACGTTCCATGAAGGTGCGTCTGGAGGTGCAGCTCAGTGAGTGTGAAGAGCTTATCTACTGTGTGAGATTTGGTCTCCAGCCTGTACAGCAAAACCAAACTAAACAAGCCTCACCTTGCTGGTGCCGAGTGAACACAAGGTGTAATTACTGCAGTTGATAGGACCAGACTGGTTACATGCTCAAGATTTCTCACTGGTATCCCACCAATAAATCTATAACAAGAATGTTTAGGTAACTTAGTAAATATGACTCATTTATGCCTAGGACACTGAGCAAGCTTGCAAATTTTCTCAAGCAAGCAAACATTTTATACTTGATAAGCTATGACACCTCTGTCACATACATCCAATGGTATTTTAGTGGAAGTTTTGGCAATGCATGCATACTGAATGTTTTATTACTATTTTTGGTTCACACTTGGAATAATAATAATAAATAATAATAAAAGAATAGAAACCCTGAGAATAATAGGCAAGTGTTTTATCAGTGAGGATCAGCCTAGCCATTTGGTGCTTCTCATAGCAGGCAGGAAGGGAGAAGAAAAAATAGCTTTCTGTCAGTGTTAGTTTACCTGTAGACATCATGGAATTACAACACACATTCAAAAGTCATCCACAGTCACTTTCCGACATAGGCAATTTACATTTATAGACTGGGTCAAGCAAATTGGACAGTTTAAGTGAGCATTGAATGAGCAGAACATAAATATGTTTGGGGCCAATAAATGGTCATATTTATGGACTGCAGTAAAAAAAACCTCTGTCTTTCTCTACTTGGAGAATTCAGTCGTGCAGGCTGAATTGCATATAGTGGTCATGATATTTAGTACTGAAACTGCAGGAAAGAAAACATTGAAATTGAACATCTAAATTTCTTGTTACCAGTTTAAATGCACTTGAGTATTCAATCCTGAATGGGAGCATGGGCACAGCGGTGCTAAGCACAAAATATATCAATAATATAAAGCAAAACAAACCCAGAGAGCAAACCACTGCCCAGCTAAGCATTTCCAGAATACAAGCTTAACTGAATTTTTGAGAAAATACTATCTACCAGGCAATAGTGGCACACTCCTTTAATCCCAGGTCCTCATCTACACAGTTAGCTTCAAGAGAGCCAAGGCTACACAGAGAAACCCTGACTTGAAAAAACAGGCATAGAGAGGGAGAAAGAGAGAGACAGAGACAGACAGAGATGCAGAGAGATACACAGAGATGGAGAGAGACAAAGACACAAAGAGACAGAGAAACACAGAGACACAGAAAGACACACACAAAGACAGAGGCACACACAGAGAGACAGAGACAGAGAGAGACACAGAGATACAGAGAGAGACAGACACACATACAGAGACAGAGAGAAAAACCTATGTGCAGCTTGATAGAAAGAGAAATCAGGCTTTAGAATAATTTCTTACAAATGAGTAACCAGTTCCACAGGACAGAATTCTCTTCTGTTTTATCCATTATGTCAGGTCCTGGCTGTAGACCTGGAAGTGAAACAGAAGATCTGACCTTGAATTGCTATAAAATCTAAATGTAAGCAGGGTATGGTGGTGTGCACCTGTAGTCCCAGCTACTCAGGAGGTTGAGTGTAACAGGAAGATTGCTTGAGCTCGGGAGTTAAGAGCCCAGCCTGGGCTGGAGAGATGGCTCAGTGGTTAAGAGCACTGACTACTCTTCCAAAGGTCCTGAGTTCAAATCCCAGAAACCACATGGTGGCTCACAACCATCCGTAATGAGAGCTGATGCCCTTTTCTACTAGGCTGTCTGAAGACAGCTACATTATACTACTGTATAGTTTATTTAATAAATAGATTAATTAATAAATTTTTTTAAAAAAAGAGGCCAGACTGGGCTAACATGGTGAGACTATCTTAAATGCAAAGCAAAGGCCAATCAGAATGCTTGATTAGTTTCTGCCCCTCCCACTCAGGACATCTGAGCCTGCAATTGTTCCCTGGGCAGAGTGCAGAGGCAGGCTGACATCCCAGCGGTGTCACAGAACGTGCTGTAAGCCTGGAAAAGCTCCTCTTCAGCCATAGTCTGTGAGAGAGCATCATCTCTCTATGGATATATATATATATATATATATATATATATATATATCTCATTGATTGCTGTGTCTTAAATCAGAAAAGACTCTGGGACTCCTGCAATAAAGAAAACTTGCATTCAGATAATCCATGCTCACCAACCTTCTTGCCTCCTTCCTCAACGGTAATCATGTTCCACTTTACAGTCAACTACAGATCCCTGCTGAGAGTTACGTTCTCTGTTTTCCTGCCCCTCAAGAAGTGGGTCTAAGAGGTCTGACTTTACCAAATAGCAAATTTATGCTGGGTCTGACTGACCAAAGCAAATGAGGATTTTTTTTTTCCCTCTCTTACACATAATTTCAAACTTAAGAAAACGTCGCAATAATACGAAGAACGAGTTCCAAAGTCTCCTGACCGCCCACTTCCAGTTCACCAGCTGATGATACCATTCACAGCAGTCTGGGTCCTGTTCACACTGTGACTCATAGAAACGGTTAACCCTGCTCCTTCTGATTCGGCACCCTGTCATTTAGACTAAGGAGCCAGCATTACTGGTTGCACGTGTTTGACAGGCTAGAACCAAAGCCCGTTCTTCAGTATCAGTCGCTGATTTATGCTTTTTCTCTGTTTTCAACAAATTATTAAATATAAATCATATGCTGTTAAAACACGGTTTTGGTAGCCCATTCCAAGTGCTAAACTGAAGAATAAAATTCCAGGACTTTCAGAACAGGGAAAAATATATGACGGTCATAAAAATGCTCCAGATTTCCCACTCTGGGCTCTTGGGCGCCCTCTTCTGGCTGAAAACAATACCTGACACTTGCGCACAGCAATTGCTACAGTCAACAGTGTAAGTCTCCGTGGTACTCCAACCCATTTAAACAAATAAGAGCTAGAGAAGCAACCAGAGAGTAAGAGGAGAGGCTGAAGCTGTATTGCCCTCCTCTGTGCTCTTTTGTGGGAATAATCTTCTCTACCTGACTTTAGACCAGGTGGTCAGGTGTTAGGATCAGAAAGCATGAACGTTGGGTATGAGACAAGGAGAACTTGACTATCAGGATTTTACTTTAAATCCTAAGTAAACTTTCTCCAAACAGGATCTAGGCTCTTTAAAAAGAACTAACTCTAATATATTTCATATAGATGTTATGAATGTATCATCTATAGAGTGCACATTTTCTTGTTGGGTGAATTCAGTATGATGAATGATTTATATGGGATTCATGCTAAATAAGTAGATTTTTAAGCTGCTCTTGCAAGCAGATATTCAAAATGACTAATTATGTAAAATAAATACAATTTGTTCACTATAGTAACCTATGAACTGAATGCATGCATCTTTTAGCATCAAAGTTTATGCCTTAAATATGCATAATACTTTAAAAGAAGAAGAAGAAGAAGAAGAAGAAGAAGAAGAAGAAGAAGAAGAAGAAGAAGAAGAAGAAGAAGAAGAAGCCAAGAAGAATGGAAGAGTCAGCAGTGAGTGTATCTACTTTTACTTAGCATGAAGAACCTTGCTGGTTATGTATAATCCAAAATACAAATATTACAGTAATAATAAGAGACAAGGGCAAGAGTATTCTGTGGTGGTTTGACTGAGATGCTGCGATAGTCTCAGACATTTGAACAATTGGTCCCTGTTTGAGAGGTTTAGGAGGTGTGACCTTGTTGGAGGAAGTGTGTCCCAGTAGCTGGGCTCTGAGAAGTTAAAGGCTCTTGTCATTTCAAGTTTACTCTCTCTACTTCATGTTAGTCGTTCAAGATGTGATCCTTCAGCTTCCTGTCTACCGTGCCTTGCTCCACCATCACGGACTCTGACCCTCTGGAACTGTAAGCCCAAATAAACCCTTATCTATAAGTAGTCTGGCTCGTAAAAACTATCCTGCCAGGCGTGGTGGTGCACGCCTTTAATCCCAGCACTCGGGAGGCAGAGGCAGGCAGATTTCTGAGTTCAAGGACAGCCTGGTCTGCAGAGTGAGTTCCAGGTCAGCCAGGGAGGGCTACACAGAGAAACCCTGCCTCGGAAAACCAAAAGAAAGAAAGAAAGAAAGAAAGAAAGAAAGAAAGAAAGAAAGGAAGGAAGGAAGGAAGGAAGGAAGGAAGGAAGGAAGGAAGGAAGAAAGAAAGAAAGAAAGAAAGAAAGAAAGAAAGAAAGAAAGAAAGAAAGAAAAGTATCCTAAATGTGAGGGCAGCCTGAAATATGTAGTATATGTACTACTATCTCAGAACTAAGCTTTTTAGTACCCAAAGTTAATCACATAGATCTAAATTGTCACTTTTTAGTTTGCAACTAAAATCTGCTTGCAGAAATAGGATGCTTATTTAAAATTCTAATATTCTAGATTCAGCATGGCCTACAATGATTATCTACTTTTTATTCAACTCAATACCTATCCGCTTCATTTTTAATCACCATCCTAAATATTTCTCTCAATTCCAGCAGTGGAGAACCAGGCCTTTGGGAATCTGCTCTGGGTTAAATAGCATCATAGCACACATGTGCAAGAGGCGTGGCAATCTCTGTGGTGCTGAGGGTGTGGTGCTGAGGGTGTGGTGCTGAGGGTGTGGTGCCGAGGGTGTGGCGCTGAGGGTGTGGTGCCGAGGGTGTGGTGCTGAGGGTGTGGTGCTGAGGGTGTGGTGCTGAGGGTGTGGTGCTGAGGGTGTGCACACAGTGAAAGATGGCGGTGCTGGAGCAACAAGGCACCGAGGTAACCTTCCTAATCACGCTTAGCTCGGATCCCCAGACACCAGCATCCTTTGATTTTTGCACGGTTACCTCCTACTTTTACACTGTGCTCTGCCTACCCAAGAACCCCAGGGGGTAAGCAACAATATACTATTATAACTAGTTCTTACCAAAGGCAAAAATGGCCAAAACAGGGGAGTTGGTTATCAGCCACTTATCAAAGGCCTGATGTGCACTGCACGTCTTCTACATCCACTGACTCTTTTATCCCATCAAATGCCACAGTGGAGCTGAAGGATACCAGGGCTCCGTTCTGTTTGTTGGAGGTTGAGACCCTGCTCTTTGCCTTTAGCCTCAGCTTTGGCAGTGGATGGAATGGTATTTTTGATATTTCAGAGCATGTGTATGATTGATGTGTCTTCTGCTTGCATGAGTTTGCACTGTAGCTAGTTCTGTAACATCAGAAATAAAAGGTTTGGATTTGTTAACCTTTAAATACAGCATTAACTTTCAAATAAAGACAAGCATTCTGCATGAAGTTCAGAGTCAAAGTTCTCCTTTATGTATACAGTAGTTGAGATCAGATGAAACATGAGTTCATATTTATTATCACAAGACTCTGATTGGCATCCAAGTCATTAAT
This sequence comes from Mus minutoides, assembly GCA_902729485.2. Taxonomy (NCBI): domain Eukaryota; kingdom Metazoa; phylum Chordata; class Mammalia; order Rodentia; family Muridae; genus Mus; species Mus minutoides. The sequence goes on from LR749543.1 coordinate 3,231,793, forward strand.
TTTACATAAAAGCAAGCATGTTAGCTTTAGGACGCATTCCTCTTTATATTTATTTTACTTCTATTTGTGAGTGTGTGTGTATACACATGCAGGTATGGGCACATGTGTGCTGGTACCTGAGGAGCCAGAGCTGTTGGATCCCCTCACAGGGAGCTACAAGTGATTGTGAGTCTCCCTGTGTGAATGCTGGGAACCAAACTTGGGTCCTCTGGAAGGGCAAGAGGATCATCACTTTACCTCCTAAAAATCCTCTCTTTTTTTTAAAGCCAACAAATGTTCATGCAAATGTAAGTAATAACACAAAGAACGATGATAAAGATGATCCTATAGCTCTCTGGTTGTTCTGCCACATGAGCCTTTCTTACCCTTAAAGTAAAACTTTAGAACTGTGTTTATTTTTCATTTTCAAGTTCTGTTTAAGTCATAATTTTCTCACAGGAAAGTTCTGCTTTAAAATATTTTATGAGTTCTTTACAATCACCCTGTTGGTCACTTAGACCTTTACAGGGAAGTCAATCTCCCACATGTTTCTGCATCAGGCCCATGATAAATCACCTCTAATTCAGACATAACAAAGACTAAGGGACGGCCACTGAGCATCTACTTTAAATCAGCTCCACCTTGCTTCTGTTGCAAAGTCAAAAAATGAGCAACCCCCAGCTTATGAGTATATTGAGTATGTCAGCAGCTATTACACAAAAGCAACATAGTGGCTGCCAGAGAAGAAAATATTGTTTCTTTTGTACACATTGAGTTCATAGATCCTAACTGGTAAAGGATTTGGGGAGTTTGTTGTTGGGTGGAGAAAATCAGATCTACAGCCTTGTGCATGCTAAACACATACTATTTCTGAACTAACACCTCCCACACACAGAGAGATCTTAATGACAAAAAGCATGTTAATATAAATTGTCTATAAAGTAACAATAATTCTTTACCCTTCTATGTATTCGGAAGCTTTCCAAGATGACCTTGGAGTCTCCCGATCATGACTTTCATAACCAAATTTTGAATCTGTGCGACTTTTGCTACCAGAGTGCAACGCCAGTAATTGTGAGTTAGTTACTTCTTGGTTGCTGTGATAAAACATCAGGACCCAAACAACTTATGTGGGCTTTTGGTTGCAGAAGCATAGGGGTCTACCAGCATAGGGAGTCAGCGGGCTGAGGGCACAGCGGCGGGAAGCTGAAGCTCACATCTTCAGAGCTGAGCTGAATTGCAGTGGGTAAACTGGAACAAGGGCAAAGCTTTGAGCTCTCAGTGCCTGGGCCCAGTGATGTCCTTCCAGGGAGAGCCTATGGGGGACACTTCCTGTGTAAACCACCACCATACCCTCTCACGCCCTGAGAGCAAGGTCAGCTCTTTGCTAGAGATGAGTGATCATGGAGTTGACGATAGGCCCTCCATGCCAGCAGGACAGAGCAGCCTATACCTGCCAGTCCTAAGTAGCAAGCAATGGTGGCCACAGAAGTAGAGGGGAGGAGCAGCCTAGGCCGGGAGCCTTGACCATCTGCCTCAGGTCAGCAGAAACAAAGCTGCCACCCAACCAACTTGTAGGATGGTACAAAATGCAGGCGGTCTTGGGGCCCGCGGGTAACACATAAAATCAATGATTACTACTTATAACTGTATCTGCTTTATTCTTCTTTATCCAGAATTCTGTGTTAGCTTTGAATTTAGTGAAATTGTGGATACGTTACATCTTTATTAGGTAAGGAGTATCTCTAGTTCGTGGTTACACACATACAAATATGCACGTGCAGGAGCTGGAGAGATGGCTCAGCCGTTAAGAGCACTGACTGCTCTTCCAGAGGTCCTAAGTTCAATTCCCAGCAACCATGTGGTGGCTCACAACCATCTGTAATGGGATCTGATGCCCTCTTCTGGTGTGTCTGAAGACAGTGACAGTGTACTCACATACAAACAATAAATAAGTAAATCTTAAAAACAAACAAATACGCACACATACATGAACACACATTCAGAGTACCCTCAGCTTCAGGTCTCTCTTACCCTATAACTGTCATTTTTCTACTTCTTTGTTTTTTAAGTAGTGGTGGGGATAAACTCAGGCCTTGCACATGCTGGGCAAGAGACTTACTGCAGACCTACCTCAGGGGTCCCAGAATTATGTCCTGCACCACAAATCCACATCCTTTCTCTGATTCCATGTCTGAGATGATCTCCAGTGAGAGAGGTTAGTCCCTGAGGCATGTGATCTCTTTCAGGTAGGAAAGGGAGTACTCCACCTCCTTTTGAAAACTTGTATTAGTCTTAAAAGTAACTTTCAGGCAGGATGGCTCAGCGGGTAAGAGCACTGACTGCTCTTCTGAAGGTCCTGAGTTCAAATCCCAGCAACCACATGGTGGCTCACAACCACCTGTAATGAGATCCGACACCCTCTTCTGGTGTGTACAGCAACAGTGTACGTATGTATAATAAATAAATTTAAAAAAAAAAAGTAACTTTCAGAGCTGGAGAGATAGCTCAGCAGTTAAGAGCACTGACTGCTCTTCCAGAGGTCCTGAGTTCAAATCCCAACAACCATATGGTGGCTCACAACCACCTGTAATGGGATCTGATGCCCTCTTCTGGTGTGTCTGAAGACAGTGACAGTGTACTCACATATATAAAATAAATCTTTAAAAACAACAACAACAAATACTAATTTGTTTCTATGGTGGGGAAAGGTTTAGAGCAGAAAGAGCCACATTCCCATCACCCAGTGACCCACATATGCACCCATCAGGGAAAATATATTATGGGGCTCAGGAAAGGATAGCCCTTAAAATGATCTCACAGTCGTTTTTTAGTTGCCATCCTGAAGCATGAAGGCACAAGTGCAATAATTCAACTTGAGGATCTTCATTCACCCACTCGCCCCAGGTCCTACCACGCTGACTCTGCAGAGGAGAGGTGAGAGCAAAGCCGCTGACTCACAGACGCAGACGGACAGAAGGAAGGAGCGAGGCTCAGCAGTGGGCCGTGTGCATAGCTTTGTTAGGCCTGGGTTCTATGTCCAGAACCGGAAAAGCTACCTTCCCCTCACACAGCACTATGGTCTTGTGAGCACATACTGAAGTACGAGAGAGCAGCATTTTCATGGGCGCTTCAGGACCACCACCACCAAGAGCAGATGCCCGGTCTCACTGTAAACGCCCTCCCCAGATCCCGGCAGCCAGGGTTCGGCAATCTGGTGTAGGAGGGGTGGTTGTTTGAGGACAGAGAATTGACTGATGCTGGTGATGGAAGCCAGGACCTCCGCGTGCTAAGCACACATTCCATACCCCCTCCACTGAGCACTATAGCCGCAGTCCCAGCAATGTGTTCTCCCCTCTTCTGCCTCCCTCTCTCCCTCTCTCCCTCTCTCCCTCTCTCCCTCTCTCCCTCTCTCCCTCTCCCCTCCTCCATCCCTCTCCCCCTCCCCCTACCTCCCCTCTCTCCCTGTACCTTCTGGCCTGGAACTCACTATGTTGGTCAGGCTACCTTCATCTCAAGGCTATCCTCTTACCTCAGCTTCCCTAGCACTGAGCTTACAGTGTGAGCCGCCACAGCCTGCCATGATGTGTTTTAACACACCCTTTCTGGATTATGGTATGTCTCCAGCTTGGGATGGGGTAGGAGAAAGCTTGCCTGCTTTATCCATGTGCAAACTAGGTTTGGGTTTCTGACCAAAAAGGCTCTTGCAGAAGCTCTTAAAGTCGGGTTTCCTTGCTCCTGGCTCAGTTTGTCCAAAGGGACACTGGGGGCTGAGGAGCAGCAAAGCCTGAGGAAAGCAGCCAGTCTCTGAGCTCCACCTGCCTGCAGCCATCTTGTCACCACCACGGGCTGTGAGAAGGCATCTCTACTTCCTTCAGAACTGTGGTCACCCTGATGAGGTCAGAGCGCTTGCCCTGTGCAAAAGAGCTCCCAGCAAAGAGCTTTGCCTCCAGTTGTAAAATTGATTAGTGGCTTTAAAATCCCCGAAGAGTGCCTGCCAGCAGCTGTACTTACTATTTTAAAACTGGATAAGTGTGTGTGTGTGTTGTGTGTAAAGTTTTTACCCCCGACCTTAAGGAGTAACACACACAGGGAAGAAATATGCAAAAAACCGTGATGTCATCTTACTTTCCATATTAGATTATTTTGTTGTTGTTCAGATAGGCTGAGCTTTAGAAAGTCCATTGTTATAAACTCCTGTCAACATCAAGAAATTTAATCTGGCACGTGTTTTTGAGATGGTAGAGGCTGGAGAGGAAACCTGCCTTACAGCCTCTGGGGAAACAAGCCCTTTGCTGGCTGCTTGGCTTGGGTGAACATCCTCTCACATTCTGGGACAGTCTGAGAGATACTAGATGAGTGAGGAAGTGCCTGGCCAAATGCACTGTTTAATCCTCTTAAGTTTAACTCTCCATAAGAATGAATTTTAAAGATCCAGGTAAAACCTGCCCGTCATCATTGCCCAAGGACACCACTCCATCAGAAAGATGCAGCTCAGGCTCACACTACTAGTGTGCTCATAGCTTTGTTTATCCAACGGTTACTTGTTGAGCTAGACACAGTGCTGGTTACCCGGGATATAGGGACATTGGCCTATAGGAAGGAACACATGGAGATTTAAATGTAATGTAGTAAGCAGGTAGGATGCAAACCCCTTTCCTCCATCTCAGGGTCACAGCCAGAGTCAAGCCTATAAGGAAAGACAGGAGAAAGAAAAGAAAAGAAAAGAAAAGAAAAGAAAAGAAAAGAAAAGAAGGAAAGAAAGAAAGATAAAAGCAAAGCACAACAAACAATCCTCAGCAAAGCGTATAAGAAGTGAGAACCTTCAGAGCACACTGACCCAGGAGTGCTCTCAGTCCCATACTTAGATTAGATAACGAGTAGACCACCCTGCAGGGGTGTGGCTGAACGGGGATATCAGTTAATGGCCAGGGGCTGAGTGGGGCCCAGACCGCTGCTGATTCTTCCTGTCCTCTGCCAAGCTTTCCTTCCTCCGATATCATGGAAATGTGAGCGTCTCAAGACCCTCTGGAATTGTTTACAGCCAATGCAGAACCAATGAGATATTTACATAACGCAAGAGAACTGTCAAGATCCACCACTCAAGAACGGCATCTACCCTAAGGCAACATACTGATGTTACAGGCGGGGAAAGCCTTAAGCACAGCATTAGGAACAAGTGTGCACACCTCACTTGCATCGGCAAGACTAGCTAGAAACACAGCCTCTGCTGCCCCCTGGTGTCTACAGCCTGACCTGAGTGTTTCAAAGTATGAATAATTTGATTTTTTTTAATTCCTATAATTTTCTTTAACCCAAAGCACTTGCCATCTCTGTTAATGCATTTAATTCTCCATCATTATCGTGAAGGACTCTGTCAATGGTATAATAATTCGGATATCTAAGTGTAGAGCTGGCATTTGCTAGTGGCTGTGTCACTAAATTGATGATAGCCGTAAAATGATCCTAATTGAGGAGCTAAGAAGAGCTGAAGAACATGACCATTGTGCAGCTGATTGGATGTGTGACGTCATCTTCTGATATAATTATTGAGAAGGGGCGGGGATAAGCAATGAGTATCCGTAAAGAGCCGTAGACGTCAGAAAACCCACAGCAGAGATAAACAAAGCGACCACAGCCAGGAGAGAAAATACTGGAAACCTGAGAGTGATTACTATATGGGAAGCCTAAATGCAGGGTAGACAATAAGAAGAAGAGAAGTGTGAAGAGAAGGATATCTGGGGTTGCCACACTCTAGTTCAGATCTAAGACACACAGTGGGACTAACATGCCTCAGCATATTCCCGAAAGAAAAGTCTTGTTTCAGAGAAGTAATTGATCTGTCCAAACAACTGGTGACAAATGACTTTTATACCTCTGCACTTACCTAATGCACGAGAAGCTTCTGGAATTTGGTAGTTAAAAAAATAGCTAAACTCCAAAGATCATGAAAAATTAAAAAGTAGACAGCAGAAATATGTTAGGGGGAAATATGTTATTGGATGAATATAGGTTTTGGTGGGAATGGAATAGAACACATGGTTTAATGAATTCATTTGCTCATGCTGCATTGAAAGCCAAATTGCCACATCCTCAAGTCCCGAGCCAGAGCCCTGCTGTGGTGGCTGGTGCATTACACATCAGCAAATGCTTGTTTTGTACTAACTAGTCAATAACTCACTCACATGAGAGTCTCTGGGCAGCCATCTGCTTATTCCTGGAGAGTTCTTTCAGAGTTCTGTAAGAGTTCTTTGTGATCCAACTCACCTACTGTTCCTTCCCCACAACAAAAGGCATTTCCAGCATTTCCCAGGTCTACATTTTTCTCCAAAGAATTATCATCAAAGATCATCAAGCTTTGTTTCAGAGGGCAACCTACTTGTGTGCTCAAAACCGTTGCAAGGTTTAAGGGCTCACAACATCTTACTGGTCAAGCTACCATAAGGTAATTCAATGATATCGAAGGAAGAAGACAACTTATCTTTATTGAGCACTGTCCTGTTTTACCTTACATGAATCCAAAGCTTCGGAATAGTAGACATTTCGAGCCTACACTTCTTATTCAATGTTCTTTGGCTCCAAGGAGATTTTATCGTCTGGCGGTACTGGGAATGGAGCCAGTGGCCTTGAGAGTACTAAGCAAGCATTCTGCTTCTGAGATACATTCCTGGCTCAGGGAGTATTTTCAAAATGCATGTGCCTCTGCCCTTTAGTTAGAGGGTAATGACAAAGAGTTAGGCTTGTATTCCCCAAGAAACAAAAGCGTGTGAACTATGCCTACCTAGCTCATAAGCTACACCAGGGGACTAAACCAAGGATTCAGTTCTGGGTTTCTGGAAACCAGAAACCAATTACTGTAGCCTCAGCACCAGTAGAGGGCAGCATGCCCTATGCCAACTTCACTTCTTTCTGTCTTATTCAGTCCTCAAGTGTTCTTGGTCAAGCGCTCGCTCGCATTAGCAGGTGAGAACTGCAAACACATGTTGTCCCCCCAAATTCAGCACTGGCTTCCCATAGAGGATCACTCTGGACGGTACAATTTTTAAAAATTCACTTTGCAGGTAATTTTATAAGCTAAGTTTCTGAGAAACACATTTGCACAACATGGTTATCTATGCATGAAGTTGAGCTGTCACATTTTTAAATCACACCGAATTTGTGGTCTTCTAAACACATTGGAAGCTGTGATGGACTGAAGTGTCCTGAAAGTGTCATGCCTGTGATGGAGATTCTGCAGCCTGACCTACAGAAACCTGTGCTTGTGGGAGGCTGATTGCTGTAGACCTGGAGCCCAGGCTATCTCCGGCTATCATTGCTTCCCTAGATAGACATTTGTTACCCATCTTAATCAAAAGACTCAACATCCTTCTGGTTTTTCAGGTAAAAACGTTGGAATGTATTATGTAAACACTATCTTCCACTAGCCCGAAAGTTCAGAATGTCATGGCACAGTGCCTAAAGCCTATAGCAGACATCCCCTGCTTTGCTACAGCCTGCCTACCTGATGACTCACCCCAAAATGCAGCAAATGCTTTTGATTTATGTCTTTCTTTTAATATGTGATAGTGTAACACAAATTCATATAATCACTTCTAAAGTGGAACATGTCATGGGTCCCAGTCAGCATTGCTGGGAGAGAGAGCCACTCATATATGGCACAGGATCAACTCTATTCTCCATTTGGAAGCACCTGGTTTTGCCTACAAGCAAGCACTACTAGTTTACCCATTCTTGGTTCTGTGTTAGAAACAACTGAGCATGCTCCATTTGAAGCATTAAAACACATGGTGGGTTATATGCACTGAGAGAGACACAGACACAGACACAACCACACACACCCACACATGCATACACATACACCATTTAGCTAGTACATGTCAGAATTACCTGGAGAACTGCTTGATAGATCCAAATTTGAGGCGTGAAGGGGATGGGTCCAAGAGTACTGTATCAGCCACATGTCTAGTGGAAAAGGCTCACTAGTACACACAGAACTGCTGCTGTGCAGTGCAGGAATTGGGGCTGGCGGTGGGGTGGCTGGTAGGGGTAAGTGAGAAGAGAGAAAGCTGGGTGTGTGGGGGAGTATTCCTCATGGCTCTTCACCTCTCTTGCAGTCCTGAGTGGGGTGGTCTCAGGGTGCTTTCTCTCTTAGAAACATGCCCTGGACTGGGGAAGACAGGAGGGAATGGACTCATAGCATGGAGTGAGTCAGTCTCTCTCTCTCTCTCTCTCTCTCTCTCTCTCTCTGTGTGTGTGTGTGTGTGTGTGTTAATTTGTTTCTGTTCTTGGACTTGTCCATCTGAAGTTTTTTGTTTGTTTATCTTTTGTTCAAACCACTTTTCTTTTTCTAGTGGCAATGTGTGCAGTGTCCAGGAGGGGACTGTGTTGTAACACGACATCTGTGGAACTTGTTCTGAGGGTTGCAGGCTGTACTCCATCTATTTACAGTCTGATACTGTTTGCAGTATCAGTCACTAACGAAAGGTCAGTTTGCCTCCCTGTTGTTTAAGATACTGAGGATGTGATGCAGATCCTAAGGTCTTCCACTGGGCAAGAGAATGCATCCCCTTATCATGTGAGGAGTGAGGAGTAATTCATTCTTCCTGTAGATAAAGTGCAGGTTAGGGTTTATTTTATTTTAGGCCTAGACAGGTGGAACTAGCCAGGCCTACAGAGCTTCTGCCATAGCTGATTTCCCCATGCATCCTTCTTTTGAAGAAGGCTATTGCATGCAATTTACTCTAGTGGGATTGCACCCCATCCAAAGGCACTACTTGATCCTGGGGACATTCTGCCATGCTAGTGTATCATAAATTTAACCCATTTTACTCAAGCATTCGATTTTTTAATAGCTAGTTTTAAAAAACATACCTGATTTTGAATACTGTTTTATATTTAACTTTCAATTTACTTTGTTTTGAATTACTTGCTTTAGGCTTAATTTTGACATCATACACAGAAGGGTATATATGAGGAATATAAGTTGTTCCTTTCCTTCAAACTTGTCTCTGTAAATGAATTACATTTGTACTTAGCATGGCTGACCACTAGCTTTTATATCTTAATTGTCTTCAACAGTTTACAGTAATTTAGTTACTTTTATAAGATTAGAATTTTATACCTGTTAAGTTTGAGCCTTAGAAATGTACTTTTTGAACTAAAAATCCTTTAGTATTAAAGTAAGTTTTACAACATAAATACAGTTCTCAAGAGACCAGAAACCTTATTTTACAAAAATAAAAAACAAAATCAGTTTTTTTATGGCTCAATTTCCTCCAAATAGTTAAGCTTAACAAAAGGAGCAAGGACATAAGTGATCAGACATATATCTTCTTTTTAATTAGATATTTTCTTCATTTACATTTCAAATGCTATCCTGAAAGTCCCCTATACCCTCCCCACGCCCTGCTCCTCAACCCACCCAACCTACTCCTGCTTCCTGGCCCTGGCATTCCCCTGTACTGGGGCATATAATCTTCGCAAGACGAGGGGCCTCTCCTCCCATTGATGGCCGACTAGGCCATCCTCTGCTACATATGCAACTAGAGACACAAGTTCTGGGGCAGGGTGGGGGGGCACTGGTTACTTGATATTGTTGTTCCTCCTATAGGGTTACAGACCCCTCAGCTCCTTTGGTACTTTCTCTAGCTCCTCCATTGGAGGCCCTGTGTTCCATCCAATAGATGACTGTGAGCATCCACTTCTGTATTTGCTAGGCACAGGCATAACCTCACAAGAGATAGCTATATCAGGGTCCTGTCAGCAAAATCTTTCTGGCATATGCAATAGTGTCTGTGTTTGGTGGCTGTTTATGGGATGGATCCCCAGGTGGGGCAGTTTCTGGATGGTCCTTCCTTCTGTCTCAGCTCCAAACTTCAGACATACATCTTTAAGTCAGTTTTTGTTAGCCTGAATTGACGGTTATAATCTTAAGGATTTATAAACAATCATCAAACAGGTTGCTCCTAAGTACTATGCCACAGGCCCTCTGGGTCCCCTGCCTGCGTGGGTCGAGTTCTCTTGAGGAAGTGGGCAAAGATTCGGCGAGTGACAAACAGACACGACACACAAGGGAGTGTGTAATATCTGAGTGTAATTTGTTAAATTGAGCATCAGACTTTTATACAGAAGAAAATAGTGAGTTAGGCAACATATCTTCAAGGTACAATGAGATCACCGGATGCTTAATGACTCTTACACAAGGCAGAGGAATGCAGTCACAGAAAGGACCGACAGGAACTGGGTAATAAAACAACTGAGACAAAGTCAGCTCTATCTAAGGTCAGTTATGGTTTTAGGAGCCAGGTGTGAGGTCTTAATAGTCCCAGGGCAAGGGCATTCACACGCAAGTCATGATTCTAATTAAGGAATTCCGTTCTAGCTAACCTTCTCATGAATAATGCAATACTCTAAAACTACAGCTCAATCTATTTCCTAAACCATTGTAAATTCCTGTATATGGGAGTGACTCAAGTATCTCAGTCTGATTCCTTCTCAGGCCGCAAACCTCTTTATTCTTAGTTAGTGGTGAATTCCTCTGTAGGGCAGTGACTCAGCTGTTCATGCTCAAGGTTGGATCAAGGACTGCCTAGGATCTAACTTGGCTATATGTTAAAATATGAATCCTTAGAAGCACTTATAATGAAGCAATATTAAGGAAAAGCACACAGATCTATTTACCAACTAAAGCAAGGGCATTGGAGCATTCTTTATACAGGATGCCACAATTCCAGGAGACTAAAGTCCCAGGCTTTTTCCCCTGGGACCGCGCCTAGACTTTTCAGCCTGTCACGCGGGTTGCTACTGGAGTGGATGTAGCAGTACTATTTTCCATAAACCTTGTTTGTGGTTTTGTCTCATCTGTTATATTTTACTCTTAGAAGAAAAACCATCATACAACAATCAATCCTAATCCAACATATCTGGGAGGCCTACTATTGTGCCCATATTGTAGGGAAAATAAAATAAACCATCTTGGAGCCTTGGTGATACCTCACTTGTCTAATCAAGGAAATAATAAGTAGAGGGCCCAGAAGTAGTTCTATGGGTGCCACAGTAGTTGGTTTACAGCATGCTTTATATCAAGATCGTAGTGAAGTCACATGGCATGCCTACTTTATAACCTTACTAGTGATAGTGGCCAACCCATGGGTGCTTCAGACTTGATGAGGTCATCAGCCAAGGTGTCAGGAAACCAAAAGTTGCTGTTTATGAGCACTCCCCCCTTAGTCTTTTTCCTTTTTTTTTTACTTCAAAACTATTTCTCAAGTCAAGAGTTGAATCCAAGTTGCATATATAATATGCAGTAGCAAATCTATTATTCTAAACAAGAGCTGAATCCAGGTCACATAGATAGCACATTGTAGCAAATCTACACTTTTAAACAAGAGTTAAATCTCAGTTACACATATAGTATGTTGCAGTGAATTAAAATTATCTATAGATTTTTAACTATAAACCCTTTCATTGCAAGTTCTGAGCTGGTTTTTGTGTTATAGATCTTAGAGATCCTTTTAAAACCACACCCAATGAGCTTACTAATCCTAAAGTGTATAAAGATAAAATTTACATTTCAAAAAAGCTTCAAAGATAGAAAACAAAACCATGGGGGGGGGGGAGGCAGTATTCTGAGAGTTAAACATTACTTGGCAATTACACCTTGCTATTTGTAACCTCTTTTGGAAATCGTTTCTCTCTCTTGTTCTCAAGCACAGTGTCTCTTCCCTGGCTGTTCTGTTTTGCTCTCCAGTCCTTGGCAGGTGGCTGGTCTGATCTGGAACAGAGACTTTGGAGAAAACTTGTAAACAAACATGCTTGAGTCTGGAGCAAGCAGGCATTCTAAATTTCCTCGCTAAAGTCAGTTTTCTCAGTAGAATAGAAGAGCATGAAACAATTTTTAATATTATCCATACCAAAAAGACATCTGAGTCTCTGTAAAACTGAACCCAGTGATCTAAAAGTTCATAACCATTTTTTGTGTGTCTGCAGACAGAAGCAGACAATCTGAAACACCTCCTCCCAAGTGTTGGTCAGGACACTGTACAATCGAAGTTGTTGCTGTTGCTCTTGGTGGCCTCATGGAAAGGGAAGGTAAATCCCTATTGCTGAAGACACAGGACCAGAGAATTCTAACTGGATCTGACCTAAAAAGCTCCCAGAGAAAAACTGGAAATCTACCCAGCCTCACCCAGGAGTACTCATTGATCTTAAAGAGAAACCTACTACCACAGTATCATGCCAGGAGCCATGTACAAGAAGCTAAAAGCTAGCAGATAATCTTCCTGAGATGGTTAAACTATGGGCTGTAAAATTATAATGGATTTGCTCTTCTAGGCAAGGCCAAAGGAACTACATTTGAGAAAAGATTGCTGCTACTACTATGCTTTCCCGGTTATTATTAAATATATATTACAAGCACTAGGTCTTAGCCCACCCTTTTGAGCAGATTTCTGCAGAACAACAAAGATGTACTGTCTAGTTGTGGTGCTATATAGACAAATAGATGATTTCTTAATTCTTAATAATTCTATAAGAATTCCTAAAATTACAGTAGTAATTATTAAGCCCTTTATAATAGGAGTGCTATTAAGTCCTTTCTGATATTAAAACTGCAATGGGAACTCTGCCAGTCTTCAAGTATCATGAGTTAATTGCTTCTGAGATAGAAAGTAGGCATTTACAACTTAGAACACATTCTAGAAGTTGTAAAACAATCAACCGAAAGTCATAACTAGCAATTTATTGTAGGTACAAGGACAGAAGATAAAATATTGACTGGGTTTAGCTACAGAAAACTTCAATAATAACTTAGTCACAAAATTATAGATTTTAACTTTCAATGAACCTGTAGAGCTAATGACAGAAAATGAATGCCTAGTCTTAATGGGGACATAGGTAAACATCTCTGTTGTAAACTTCTTATTCAACTTACGATTTGAATTTATGTTTGAACTTTTAGTGAACTTTTGTTTGTTTGTTTGTTTGTTTTAAAAAGATGCTTGGAAAAGTTGTGTGATCTATTCTCCTAGAAAAGGTACAAAAACCCTAGGAATGATTACATTGCATGGCATTATTACATAAGAGCAGGAGGAGAGAGAGCAAGATTAGGATGACAGCAGAGTAGAGTCACTTAGGAGTTAAAAGGAAACTTAGAAAGTAAGAGAGCAATAGGCAGAATGCAGATAGAAAGAGGGCAAAGAAAAGGCGACAGAGAAAGAGCAGGTAGGCTTCTCTTTATCATGGGACAGAACAAGTCTTTTATTAATAACAAGGCAGGCTTAGTCTTACTAAAGAGGACAAAGCTTTTTCTTAGACTTGGCTTTAGCAATAAGATGGTAGAAGCTTTTTCTTTCTCTCTGCAATAAAGATTGGAGCTCATTTTTCATCCAGAATGAGAGAGTTCTTTCTGCGCTGGTGCTTGGTCTTTTGCTCCACATGCATATGTAAGTATGGATGTATGTGTGTAAGTATGTAATTATGAGATAAATATGTACCTTAGACCAACTGGTTTGTATGAAGGTGTATGAGTATGCATGTATAAATTTGTATATGAATGTGTGTGAGTTTATGCATATTTTCTGTGTCAAAGTTTTTCTTTCTGGGAGTGACTCTCTTCTCCTGGTTCAATAAAACTTTATTGCTCCAAACCTCCTTTCTGCCTGACAAGCAAGAGGTGGGACTTCTGAGCAAAAGAGAAAAACATGCCCGCAATTACTCGATTACTTGATCCCCTGATGTTAGGCTGCAGGTATTAATCATCTAAGATAGCATTTCTTTAACCCTCAGGGTAAGCAAGAAAGTTTTAAGTTTGTTTTTTTTTTTTTTTAAGAAATTATCAGCAAGCATTCATTATAGTTAGAGAGGTAGATGTCCAAAGACCATCAGTCTTTAAGCTACCTCTATGTACAACTCTGTGACCCACTTCAACCTATTCAATGCCAGGCAGACTCCCGGAACTATCAGACCAGTATAATTCTTTTTTTTGTTGTTTTTTTTGTTTGTTTGTTTGTTTTTGAGACAGGGTTTCTCTACATAGCCTTGGCTGTCCTGGAACTCACTCTGTAGACCAGGCTGGCCTCCAACTCTGAAATCCGCCTGCCTCTGCCTCCCGAGTGCTGGGATTAAAGGCGTGCGCCTCTTAGCTTCTTTCTAAATATTTATCCTTACACTCCCAGGTAAATACAACTCTTATCTCTCCTCAACGTTATCTATCTATCTATCTATCTATCTATCTATCTATCTATCTATCTGAGATAGACAAGGTAGTGTATGCCTTTAATTCTAAGGCTCAGGTGTCTACGCTGTGAGTTCTAGGCCAGCCAGGACTTCACAGTGAAACCCTTTCTTTAAAGGACACACACAGAAAGACAGAAAGAGACAGAGAGAGAATGGAGAAGAGGAGAAGGAAAGCAGTAGCAACAGCAGGCCTCAAAATGCAGAGAATAACTGACCTTGCATATCCTGAAGGCTGGATCTACAACTCAACCCCTACACCTAACGTTCAGGAGACATCTCAGAAAGGGGTTGGGAGGATGAAAAGATTGTAAGAGCCAGGAAGCTGTCAGAGCACTGTCTTCTAGTTGTTGCAGGAAAGCTCCACCTACAATATCTCAACAACATGGCAGCCTTAACAAGACCCGAACAATGCCAACACCAGCTGACTTGCAACATGGGTGAAATCTCCCAGGGGTCCCATATCTAGATGAAGAGTAAATAATAGTAGAGGAGAAATTAGTCTTCCCCAAGCATAAGCCCCCTCAACTAGTTATCCTGTACCAAGTGATCAGTCCTAAAAGCATATACATATATGCACATATATGTATACATATACGTATGTATATTATATACATATATAATAAGTGTATATAAACAATAGTGATTAAAGAAAAACCATGAATTAATTTTAAAGTGATCAGGGCCTCGGGGAGGGGTAAGATTTGGAATGATATTTTAAATAAAAATAAAACTTTTTTTTTTTTTTTTTACAATTTTTGTTGAAAATATCCATCTCTGGAGTTACGGCTTGTAGTGAACCACTCTGGATGTGGGCGTTGAGAACTGAACAACTCAGATCCTCTGGAAGATAGGAAGTGTTCTTAACTGCTGGGCCATGTTTCTGACCACTCGAGGCTTCATTTTACATTTTAAAATTTTCACTGGGGGCTGAGGAGATGGTTCATTGTGTAAGTGCTTTGGATATAAGCTTGAGGAGCTCCTTCTGGATCCCTCAAACCCACATTAAAAAACAAAGCAGGTCTGGGTAAAGCTGCACCAGCCTGTAATCACAAGTGTAGAAAGTCTGAGACAGGCGGATGAAGCTCCAATGTAGCCAACCAGTGAGCTCCAGATGCAAGGAGAGACCCTGTCTCAAACATTTGGAGGGCCATAGAGGAAGATACCCTCTGTACGGTAAGCGCGCGCACATAAACGCTCTATTTACAAATTCATTAAAACGGACAGCTCAGATTTTCCAGGTTCCGCTGTTTACTTAACCCTTCGATCCTCCCAGTTCTTCTCCCTTCACAGTTTGTGTGGGCTTGGTAAGAAACAGAACCAAATACCCTGGGATCCGCCCACATCTGACGGCTGGGTTCCGATGGCCCTGCTTCCCCCACCTCGCCCACTCCGGTTCTGTGTTCGCCTCTCTCTGTATAAGTCCTCCGCCCTGGTCCCCTGCTGTCCCGAACCAAGAAAACTTCAAGCGTCCTTCTTTCGGCAAGAACCACTGAACACAGCCTGCTACACACGACCGCAGGAGACCGTGCGCCCGTCTCTGACGTCACATCAAGCGCCGGAAGCGATGGGGTATGCCGAAGCGTCATTTTGTTGCGCAGAACAAGCGGTTGTTGACAGGCCGCAGAGGCGGCCGTAGGGGAGCCGCGGGGAATCCTATCATGCCTGACCGGGCAAGCTGTCCTGGGCCAAGGCCTTTGGGCTGGGGATGAAAGAAACGGATCAGATGCAGAGTTTGGAGGGCTCCGGGGCCGAGAGGTCAGTCGGCACGCAGACGGGCAGCATGACGGGTGAGTGCGGTGGCCTTCTCTCCTGCCCTGCCCCTCGCCTGGCGCCCGCATCACCTGACGCCCTGCCCGCCTGTCCTGTGTCTCCCCCGCCAGCCCAGCACCCTCCCTGCTCTGTGTCTCCTTCCTGCCCTGCTACCCCCTCATCCACACACACTGCACCTCGCTGACACACCCTGCCTGCCCTGTGACTTACAGCGACTTCTGCCTGCCCCGCTGTCCCTGGTCTCCTTGCCAGACGCGCGTCCAGGACACTGTGCTGTCCAGGCTTCATAGGTCGCGTCCTGTCCTGCCCTGGTGGTTGGTTGCACCTAGAGTCAGTATCCCGGAGCTGAAGAGCCTAAAATTGCGCTTTTGCAAATTCACCGCCCTTATGGTTGAAGATCAATCATGTTTGAACCATTGCCCTTTTAGCAATGCCCAGTTCCAGAGGGGTAGGGGTGGGACCTTGCTCCACAGCTACATTAAAAGGAGCCCTTATCTTGTTTATTTATTTACTTATTTATGGATTGTTTCCAGAGCTTTTGTATCAGTTTTACTATTTTACCTGTGGGGTGAGCTGGAGAGAGAGAAAAAAAAACACCCAGCTTTGGAAAGTGCCACCCAAGGTCACTGAAAGGTTGTGGCCACTCTTGCAAAGGAAGCTTTTATTCTGCCTGCCAGTCCATCTGCATCTCACTAGTAGCTTTGAGCGTAGTTCCCCTGCCTTCACTGGTGAAATTCTGAAATGCTTGCCCTCTCTTTTGTAGGTCAAATACCAAGGCTTTCTAAAGTGAACCTTTTCACCCTGCTCAGTCTCTGGATGGAGCTCTTCCCAGGAGTGGAAGCCCAAGGACAAAAATCTCAGGTATGCCTTATTTCCACAGAGAGTGTTTACCCTTGGAAAAGCAGTAGTCTAAGTTTCATTTCATTGGCCAATTGTAGTCCTCACAGCCTAATGCAGCAGGCCGTGAGACTCAAGAAATAGCGTCATGGCTTTTGTATGCTGTGCTCGTAACCCACAGCCTAGTAGCTCATGTTTCCAGTCTGAAAAGTTACTTCTAGTGTGTGCCATGATTACCAGGTATTAAGGGTTTTCTTTTAGAGACATTTAACACCTTAAAACGTGCATTGTAAAAGTCAGTTTGCTAGTACTACTAAATTTGGAAATCCTTTTAGCTTTATTGTCCATATTTTATCTGTTTATATACATCGTAATTCTGTTTATATACATTTAACTTGAATCCCTTTTCAGTGCAAAAGTTTTTTTCACTAGCAAAAGTGTAATGTGTAAGTTTCTGTTATGAAACTTCCTCATTCTGATAGAGAAAACTGAGATAAGGCGTTCTGATTAGAATGCCTTCACATAGGTTTTGGTGGTGTAAAACTTTATTAGAAACAAGGATTTGATTTTTCAAACAAAGGAGTCAGCTTATGTCTCTGTGCTACTTCTCACCCTAGGTTTCTGGCATCCTCTCCTTTATCTGACAGATACCTTGGAGGTTTTGTTTATTTAAGAGAAATAAGTTGGTTTTGTTTTAAATATTTTATTTGAAATCTTGTTTAGAAATCTGACCCATACACCTGTTATCAGTTTAAGGCTTTAAAAATTAAAATCTAACTAGACATGGAAATAATTACAAGAGGCATCAAAATAAATCCTTGTTTTCTGAAAGCCGGCCAACTTGGAAAGAGGCTTAACCTAGAGACGCTTTCAACTTTTATATCCTGACCTGTCCCTGCTATTGTTCACCGCATTACGGTCTTTCCAACTGTGCTTCATGCGTATATTTCCCAAGGCCATAGCCATGAAGCCACAATGTCAGGTAGGGGTCCCTTTTACTCTTTAATGTAAGCCTGGGGATCCAAGGCACCGCATGAAGGCACCCTCAAAGTTATCCTGGCAGTGTGTGCTAGCTTGAGAGCTTGATTAGCAGTTTTAATGTTATTTGTATGGAAAACCAAATTTACAAAATGCTTAGATTATCATTATCACCTGTTTTGTCATCTACTGTCAGGAAAGCATATGTGTATATTACTTTTATTAGTTTGGGTATCATGGCTGCTGCAGAGATGCAAAATCAGTGATAGCATTAGGAAAGAACAAAATTAGTCCATTTTCATAATTTTGTACAAACATCATTATTATTTTTTTTTTAAACTGAAGATAATCCAGTAAACCAGCAGCATTAAAAAAATCATACTACATATGCTTTCAGGAGACTTCTCTTTATATTAGATAATATACTTAAAATATTTTTCAATTTTTCTAGTTTCCTTTCTAATATAAATCAGGACTACATGCCTAGTGGTGGCACTGCCCACAGTGGACTGGGCCTTCTCATATCAATCATTAATCAAGAAAATACCCTAAAGGTACACACATACAGCATTGATAAAGGCAACTTCTTAATTGAAGTTCCCTCTTCCCAGGCGTCTCTAGGTGTGTCAGGTTGACAAAAACCACACAAAGTATGTCACAGAAGCTCCAAGATGCAGTTTGGCTTGCAGCTGTTTAAAGTATGTGTTCATTATTTGTAAAATGAACAGAGGAAAAATCCTCATTCCTCTACCACCTAGAGACTGTTGACAGTGTCTATTCTATCCTTTTTCTTTTTTCTTTTACTTATTTGAGATATTTTGGATCTTCCTTCACTAGAGAAAAGAAATACATGCACTGTGGTGTCATTATGTGCCTGCAAGCAGCCAGTGATTCATAACCAGCCTGCCTGAGTTCACATTTTAGTTCAAGCTCTCAATACTTTGTGTAACTTTGAATACTCTATTTTGCATTTATTTCTCTGTCAGCTTCTATTTTAGTATAGTGGAAAATACCAGTACATACAGTGTGTTTTGTCTTGAGGTCCTGGTAATTGGACCAAGAGCCTTGTACTTGTAAGATAAGTGCTTCAAACCCTGAACACACTGCTAGCTTACTACATGGAGTTCTTCTAAGCAATGAATGAGTTAAACTAATAACATTTTTAGTGCCTGGAGCTACTTTAGACTGTATTGATTATGATTTTAATAAATTGTAAAGCACTATTGCACTGATGGGCATTTACATTGTCACTTTTGCCAGATTTAATATTTAAAATGTTTACTGCATTTGCAAGTATGACCAGTGTCTGAGTTCTTCTGTGCTATTAAATATTTACATTGCTCAGTAATAAAAACAGAGTTTTTGAGTGTCTAATCAAAGATTGGAAAATTAATTGTCAATAAAACTTATAATATGGCTGGGAGGCAATTAATGAAAAGTTTTGAAATAGAAATCAGGTTCTATAAAGATGGCTGACATTTCCAAAGGGTTTTCTTTCCTACTGGTTCAAGCTTTGCTTATAGTTTAATTCTATTTAAATTGTGTGACTGTTTAAGAATAGACATCCCTTGTTTTTCTCTACACATGCACAGTACCTCTCACCCAGTTCTGCCTGTTATGGAGATTGTAGCATAGGACCTTCCTCAGCTTTTCTGGAACAGAAGCAGTGTAGTACTGAGGGGAAGACAGTGATCTGGTTTATTGAGGATTAGCTAAGTGACCATGGTTGTATTTTTTTAATTTGTCCCTGCCACAATTTTTCTCACTTATACTAGGAAAGTAATAACTCTTATAGAATTGTAATGATTAAATGAAATAATTTCAAACCTTTTCAAAAGTTTTCATTAAACTACAATGAAAGCATGAATCAGTAGGAAAGAAAATAATTTTGAAATGTCAAACATCTTCATAGTACTTCTATTCCAAACCTTTTTCTTACCCCTCACCACAACCATAGCCACTTAGGGGAATTAGATACCTCTTAAAACTCATTTTTATAATTACCATTACTGAAATCACTCTCATGACCTATCAACACCATCATGTCCTATATTTCATGCTCTGCTTGAAGAGAAACCTCATTTCCAGGATGTAGGTTTTCTTCTTTGGAAGTCATTCCCTTTCTAAGAGACAGCATTTGTTTTGTAAGTATAAGCTCAGTAATTCCCAGCACTACCGCTCTCACTCTAAAGCTGCCCCAATTTGTTAACTGTTATAACACCATATCAGTCTCTCACTTGGCTGTGTTCACAGTCCTAAAGTCCGTCAGGGTTGCTTCCAGAACAACTAGCTAGGCCTATGGCTGGCATCTAACAAGGGTCTTAAGCACTTATTGAACTAGTTGAAGGGCCTTTCTTTCTTTCTTTCTTTCTTCCTTTCTTTCTTTCTTTCTTTCTTTCAATTTCATGTGTATGAGTGTTTTGTCTGCATGAATCCTGTGAACTACATGCTTGCCTGGAGCCCATGGAGGCCAGAAAGGGGCATCAGATCCCCTGGAATTAAATTATAGTTAGTTGTGAGATGCCAGCTAGGTGCTCAGAATAAAACGTAGTTCCTTTGTAAAAGAAGCCAATGTTCTTAACTACTGAAGGATCTT
Source organism: Mus minutoides (assembly GCA_902729485.2). Lineage (NCBI taxonomy): Eukaryota > Metazoa > Chordata > Mammalia > Rodentia > Muridae > Mus > Mus minutoides. Next base: position 3,252,188 of record LR749543.1, read on the forward strand.
TCTAGACCCTAGCTTCCAATTTAAAACTTCTATTTTGATTCAAGTTTAGGGAAGGCATCCCTATATTCATTTTTATTACTGTCATAAAAACTACCATGGTATTGATGACTAAAACAAAAATCTGTTATCATACAGTTCTGAAGGTCAGAAATCCAAAAGGCTTTTCACCAACTAAGACCAAAATGCCAGCAGGACTCATTTCCTCTGAAGGCTCTAGGAGAAAATGTATTTCTTTGCCTTTTCTAGCTTTGGAGATTGCCTGCATTGTTTGGGTTGTATGGCCTTTCTGACTTCAAAGCCCTTTGATGGCTTGTTGATTGTCCCTCCTGTTGTCTCACTCTGAGTCCCCTCTGCCCTCCTTTGCTTACAGTGGCTCCTGTGGTAGTACTGGGCCCACTGAATCATCAGGACAGTCTTTCATACCAAGACTGATGGTGCATATCTTTATGCCTACCTGTAAAATTAATCCCCCCTTTAACTTTGAAACAGCATAGCTGCAGAGACAGGATCAAAAAAATCCCTTGGGAAGCATCATCCTAAAATCCATGTAATACCTTTGATGCATAATTCTTTATCTTCTGGACTCTGCTTAATCCTTCACAACCTTTGAATTTTTACATTGCTTAATACTGTCCCATTTCTATGACCTCCAAATTACAGTTTCAATCCTATAAAGGCCTTGTTTGGAAACTGAGATGTAGTCTGAGCAAATAGTACCCAAACAAAGTGAGACATCACCGCAGAGCTTCTCAAAAAGGCATCCCGCTCTTAAATCCTGAAATGTGGAATTCATCATATTAATCATCTTCCCTTTTAATCTGATTTTAATTAGAAAACTGAAGAGGAAAACCGTGGTCCCTTAGGAGATAATGAAGAGTTGACCAGAGTGTCTACCGAAAAAAAACAGGTGAATTGTTGTGATTAAAAAAAAAAAAAGATGTACAAGTTTATGATAAGAAAGCAAAGGAAAGGGATAAGGTCCTGTGAAGACCTGAAGGGAGTTTCTTAGATTTCTCCATAAGGCTTTGTGTACTGACAAGCCTATATGTCTTTCCTGTTTGAAAACTTCAAGTGGGAGTATTGTGTAATGTTAACGTCTAATCCTGATTTCACACAAATGTGTTGAGCAACGCCCTGCGGAGTCTTTCCCAAGTGTGTGTATCTTGGTTATTATGACTGGAGTGCAAAACCTGGTTACTCTTTACATGGGTCACTTCTCAAGAGTTACGGATTGAGTTAATTAGTACCTCCCTCTGGGACACACAACTCTGTCTGCCTTGGTGTTCCTCTCCTAATATCAGATTTCACTGTGGGTTCAAACAGCCACGTGGTCCCAGCTGCATCACCCCCTGTGGGACAGGAGGGTGTGACCATCACAGAGGGTTCAAACAGCCACGTGGTCCCAGCTGCATCACCCCCATGGGACTGGAGGGTGTGACCATCACAGAGGGTTCAAACAGCCACGTGGTCCCAGCTGCATCCCCCCCCCCCCCCCCCCCCCCCCCCCCCCGTGGGACGGGAGGGTGTGACCATCACAGAGTGCTTCTTACTCTTCTCAGTCCGTCCTTTGTCCCTGATCCACGGATTTCTTGTCTGCTATTATATATGAAACAGGGGCAGTCAAACCGGAAGGCAAATCCTGACCTCTGTGACTCTATCCAGTGTCTCCTTGTCACCTGACCTCTGTGACTCTGCCCGGTGTCTCCTTGTCACTCACCTTCAGTTTCCTGAGATGGTCATTCATCATACATAGAGAATAACATGCGCATGTATTTTGAAAAAGTTACTATTTTGATGTCTGTTTTTTATAAGTTTCCTGATTAGTTCTGGGAGTGAGTCTTTTCACTGCCTGATGTGATTTTTGACATAATTTGCCTAAGAATGCTTAGATGCTTTCAACACAAGAGAAGCACAAAGGGGAAAAAAATGAGCAGATCACCTAGGTCAATATAGTGACTAAAGCATGTACAAAAGGTGATCATGGTCTACCATGTTCTAACGTAAAATCTGTGACTAAGATTATATGGAAACTTGCCAAAATGTGTGTGAAGTAAAACAAAACCAGGATGCAGATGAGTGGTTCCCAGAAAGTCAGTGTGTCGGGACAGCAGTAAGTAGACAGCTCAGACAGAATACAACTTGGGCTTTTTTGTTTTAAGTTTGAGATGAAAAGCTCCTCTCAAACTAGATATTATGAAAAAACTCTATCTTAAACTTTATATTTTGTTTTTAGCTAGAAGTAAAATGAACAAGTTGTGGTTTGGGGTTTTTTGGGGGGAGGGGGGAGGGTGGGCTAAATTTTGGGTTTTCTAGACAAGGTTTCTCTGTGTTATCTCTGGCTATCCTGAAACTCAAAGCTGGTCTCAAACTCAAGAGTTTTGCCTGCCTCTGCCTCCATGTGCTAGGATTAAAGGTATATGCCACCATGCTCACCTATCTTTATTTTGTTTTAAAAAGACTCAAAAAAGTAATAAACTTGGACTGAAGATTGTTTTAATAAGAGATTGATAATATGTTTGTTTCCTGTGTCTTGGGAACAATGTCACAGACATCCATTTATTACTGGTTTATTTCTTTCTTCTGACAGTGTAAAGCCTGTGCCGTGCCCTTCAGCTGAGTTGTAGCCACTCCAATGGCCATGTAGTTCAGTTTTAACAGCACTGGCTCTGGTGCCCAGATCCTTTGATAAGACAATTTTTTTTAAAATAAAAGATTTATTTATTATGTACAGTGTACTGTCTGCATATATGCCTTCATGCCAGAAGAGGGCACCAGACCTCATTATAGATGCTTGTGAGCCATCATGTAGTTTCTGGAAATTGAACTTAGGACCTCTAGAAGTCAATGCTCTAAACCTCTGCGCCATCTCTCCAACTCTGATAAGGCAATTTTTATTGGTTGCCTTCTAAAATGGACAGTTTGCAAACAAACTTGCTGGTAATAACATATACTTTGTATTCAAGGGTTACACAGTTCTCAAATATTTTGCAATAAAGAGGGGAAGGTTTACACATTGCAAATTTGGAATCAAACTTGTGATTGTGAGCCAGGTCTTTGCTATCTGAGCTATATCTTTAGCCCTGGAATTGCAAGTGAAGGCTAGCCTGGGCTATAAAATACAATTCTGACTTTAAAAGTTCTTGTAATTTTAGAATTGAGATGATGTCTGCTTTAGTTTTGTCTTTATTATTTGAATTCTTCAGAGTCATTTGTAAAACCAAGAGGAATTTCCTTATATTTCCTTTACCATTTTAAAGCTCAGAATTAAATAGTCCCAGCCTGGATGGCATAAGAAGCAAGTCTGCTGACTTGGCTTTTGGCCTTTATTAGATTAAATTGAGTTCATCTTTCACTAGAACAACGTAATAATAGTTACACATGTAACTGATTAATTAAAAGAGCCTTTGTTTTGAAAGTTTTTCATGTAAAGTCAATATGAAGCTCTCAGAAATTCTTCATGTACCTAATTAGACATCTATTTTTATGCAGACTGTGTTTAGGTAAGAACTAAGCATAGCTTTCATCTCATTAGAAAATCAAATATTACCCATAAAAAGATAGTAAGGTATTATAATTGATGATGTCATATTTTTGTCTTAATTAGGTGAAGAAAACGGGTCTTGTGGTGGTGAAAAACATGAAGATCATTGGTCTTCACTGCTCCAGTGAAGACTTACATACTGGGCAAATTGCTCTTATTAAGCATGGGTCCAGGCTGAAAAACTGTGATCTTTATTTTTCAAGAAAACCATGTTCTGCTTGTTTGAAAATGATAGTGAATGGTGAGTATGGACAAGGTGGTTCTGGGGACTCAGCTCCTTTATCTCAGCTTGGACAAGGGAGCGCATCCTTAAATACACGCATAGTGAGGGGTGGAAATGTGTGTTTGAGGACCATTTGACACTCAGGAAGAGGAAGAGTCTGAAAACATGGATTCTGGGCTCAGCTCTGCCCACTAATTTGCTAAACGACCCTTGGTAAATTACAGGCTGATACTATTTGACAAAGGATCCCCCCAAATTTCAGTGGCTTAAGATAGCCTATCAGCCCTACAGTGGTCAGACTTGGGTGCTGCTGTGCAGCAGGTAATTTGGTCCAATGGTTGGCATTATTCTTCCCTTGTTCTTGTCATCCTGGGGCCTCACTTGAGTCCTGCGTCCAGAGGAGGCAAGTGTGCTTCTTATAAATCCCTGCTTGGGAGACATTGGTGGAGGTGGTGGTGGTAGAGTGCTTGCCCAGTGTGGGTGAGGCCCTGGTTTTCCCCAGCACCACAGAACAAAACAAAAGCCATGACCTAGAAGTCACATACATTCTTCTCTGTTTGTTTTCATCATGGGAGCTGTAGGCTCTGGCTGGGCAGCTGCTTCCCTGTCCTGGTTTCTTTTCTGTTGGTGTGATAAACAAATAGCAGGACTAAAAACAACTGTTGAGGAAAGGGTTTATATGGCTTACAAGTGCAGATCAAAGTTGACCATGAAGAGAATTCAGGGCAGGGGTTCAGTTCCAAGCTGCTCACTGGCTTGCTCTCCATGGCTTGCTCTGCCTGCTTTTCTATACAACCCAGGCCCAGGGGCTGCACTGCTCACAATGGACTGGGCCCTCACACACCAATCATTAATCAAGAAAATGCTTCACAGACATACCAGAGACATACACAGACATCAGATGGAGGCAGTTCCTTAATTTCTTGAGATTCCCTTTTCCCAAGTGTGTCTAAGTTTATGTCAAGTTGGCAAAAACAAGTCAGCACACTCCCAAAGGTTACTATAAACCTTGGAAGGGTACACAAAATTTTAATATGTAGACACCTAACTGCCCCTGATTCTATTTTATAAGTAGACAGATAAGTAGATGATTCTATTATTTTTTTAAAATGTGTCTCACATGTACCTGGTAGGTCTAGAAAGAAGGGAACAAATATGATTCTCAGGCTTTTGCCTCCAGGGTTACTTGGTATCAGATGAGTGACCCAGGCTGCAGGTGATGCAGAGCTCAGAGTCAGTGACCCTGCAGGGTGCTGGGTTGTGAAGAGTGCAGCGCAAGCTGGATCTTCATGGCTCTATTCATTACTATTCCGTTTCTATGGGACAGTACATGACCAAAAGCAACTTATGGACACGTTTATTTTGGCTTGTGGTTCCAGAGGATTAGAGTCTTTTGATGGTGAAGGAGGCAGAGCGTCAGACAGGCATGGTGGCAGGAAGCTGGGAGAGAACTGGACGTGCAGTGAGTCTAAAAACTGCCCAAGCCCGCCCCACAAGTTAGTTCCTTCAGCAAGACTATACCTCCTAGAGCTGCCATAACTTCTTGAAATGGTGTCACCAAACAGGCCAAAGGTTCAAATATGAAGTAGTGGTGGGTAGAGTGTGGTGATCAGTCAGGGCTTCTGTGGAAGCTTTGGAAGACTGACAGCCCCCTTTTTTGTGTGTTATGGAGCAGAACACATAAACAAATTCATCTGTCTCATTAGCCCTGAGCTGAGCATACCTCATCTTAGTGTTCTGTGTGAGTCAGAGCTGCTTATAAAGTAATTGCTGTAAACCACAGTATGAAGGTTGCCTTGAGGACCATGTGAATGACTGAGTTCACAGTGAACTGGCCTGCCTTCCTCATGTGTCTTAATTAGGTTTTCTGTTGCTGCTCAGTGATTATGAGTAATTCCTGTTCTTGTAGGAAACCCAAGGTTGGTTCCCAGCATCCAGGTTCAGTGGCTCACAACTACCTGTAACTCCAATCTGACCTCGGAAGGCACTAGAACTCACATGCACAAACACATAAAATCCTTTTATTGAATATGAGTAAATAAAACCTTTTTAATTTTGATGAAATGAAATTACATCAGATACTAGCAGAAATTTTTCTGTTGTAAACTATTTATAATAAACATTTGGTGCTTACATAGCAATTTTAGTCCACATTATAAGAAAATTAAAATACTCTTTCATGTTTATTATCTAGTTATGTTTCTTTTACAAATTGCCTGTTCATATGTTTTGTTTCCCTTAAGGTCTTTTTCTGTTTGTTTGTTTGTTTTTTTTAATCAATATGAACTCTGATTTAATGAGCTAACTGTGTCTCTATGTAGTAAAGACTACCTACTTTCTGCTGTCACACTGAGTGGAAATGCCCTCGGTACATAGGCTTTGCAAGGTTGGTGCTGCCCCCTCTCATCACTCCCTCTTCACCTATGAATATTTTTCTTTTGAAAATTCTTTGTAGTCAAGAAGAACAGGTGATATAAAAATGCCAGCATAGAACTCATTGCTTAGTATGCAAGTTTAAAACTAGTTAACACAACCAAGACTAAAGTCACATTATTTATTCTCCTATTTTGGTCATCTGGAGTTTTTAATGTTTTTAGTTCAGAAATGCTGCACTAAAACATGAACATTTTTCCCTCTTGAGAATATGGCTTTTGAGAAGAATTCTGAATCTGAGACGGGAAAATTTTTAGTGTCTAAATGAATTATTTATAATTATTTAGATACAAAACTCTAGGCCTTTCTAGGTATTAGCTGTAACATTTCCAGAAGTTACCATGGCAACATGGAAAGCCTTGGTGAGTAACACTCACGCTGAGCTTCCAGTCACGCTTTGCAAAGCTGGGCTTCTACAGTGTCACTTGGGCTCTGTTAGGGGTTGGTGAACGGTCTTCTGAGAAAGCCAGATAGTAAATATTTCAGGTTTTGAAGGGCAGTACTATGGTTGGTAGTCAACCCCACCATGCAAAGGTGCTCGGTGCATATGTAATGAATGAGCATGTCTTTGAGTGAATATGAACACTGGAATTTTCATTTCTCATAATCTCATATGATATAGAATATTCCCAGATTTAACCTGTCAGCTGAAAATAGACTAGTCATGGACCTATTTTGGCCTGTGGGTATTTGTTTGGAACCCTCACATTGTGTAAGTAACAGTGTAGATGTCTGTTTTGGGGTCAGTGGTAGGCTAGATGTATATAGAAAAACCTTTCTCTTCAGCTTGCGTCAAACAGTGACCTTTTCTATTTTTATATTTTAGCTGGAGTTAACCGAATTTCTTACTGGCCTTCTGACCCAGAAATAAGTTTGCTTACTGAGGCTTCTAGCTCTGAAGATGCAAAGCTAGATGCCAAAGCAGCAGAAAGATTGAAGTCAAACAGCCGGGCCCACGTGTGTGTCTTACTCCAGCCGCTGGTGTGTTACATGGTGCAGTTTGTGGAGGAAACCTCTTACAAATGTGACTTTATTCAAAAAACTGCAAAAGCGTTGCCGGGTGCTGACACTGATTTTTATTCTGAATGTAAACAAGAAAGAATAAAAGAGTATGAAATGTTATTTTTGGTTTCAAATGAAGAAATGCATAAGCAGATACTGATGACTATAGGTCTGGAGAACCTGTGTGAAAACCCCTATTTTAGCAATCTAAGGCAAAACATGAAAGACCTAATTCTACTTTTGGCCACAGTAGCTTCTAGTGTGCCCAACTTGAAACACTTCGGATTCTACTGTAGCAGCCCAGAACAGATTAATGAAATTCACAATCAGAGTTTGCCACAGGAAGTTGCAAGGCACTGCATGGTGCAGGCCAGGTTGTTGGCATATCGAACTGGTGAGTTCAATGCTTAGTTCATAAATGGGGGCTGAATGTCTGGGTTACAAGTGGCACTGAAGTGAAGTGGCTTCATATCTATGCTAGAATGCCCTGACCCTTATACTAGAGTATTGCTGTTCCAACAATGTCAAGAAGTGAGCCAGATCTGTGTTTTCTGTGTTCTTATATTCAGCTCTACATTTACAAACCAGGAGATGTAAGTCCTTTTTGCTTGAGTGTATGATTCTATGATTCAGTAAGTCCCAAAGTAAAGATGACACAAAAAGAAAACTAAATATTTTTTTATTTATGCCACATCTTTCTACATATTCAATTTTTAAAAGAATATTTAATGTGTACTAGTGTTTTGTCTGCATGCATGTTTGTGCACCAAATGCCTTCAGAGCCCAGAAGAAGGTGTTGGATGCTATGCAACAGGAGTCCCGGACAGTTGTGAGCCATCATGTTGGTGCTGGAAATTATTTGGGTCTTCTGTAAAAGCAACAAGTGCTCTTAACTGCTGAGCCATCTCTTCAGCCCATGTATTCTACTTGTAATAAAGACAGAATTCTGAGAATTTAAAAATAACAAACTTAGAAGAAAAGAATCAAGGTAAAAACATTACTATAGAGTCTTCTGGTTTATGTTTCTCTCAGCAAGTTAAACAGTTACTCTTATACAAGTTTGTAAAGGAAAACATTAATTAGTGATGTTCTTTATTTTAGTAAAGTGTAGCATCTCAATATCATTTCCATTCTTACCTAATGTTTTTCAGTGTAGAGTTACCACCTTGAAAAATCTAACTTAGAAGTAAGTAGGGAAAGTCCAGATAGGAGAAGTGGTAAAGTAAGACTTATTTGGTACACGTGCTATATATCGTAGGGCTTTACTTATTTATTTACTTATTTATTTATTTGTTAGATAGAGTTCTATGCAGTCCAAGCTCCCTATGTAGCTGAGGATGACCTTGAACTTCTGACCCTCCTACCTCCACCTCTTGAGTGTTGGAATTACAAGCATGCACCTCCTGGACCTGCTTTATGTTGTGCTGAAGATGAGAGGAACCTAGGGCCTCACGCAGGCTAGGCAAGCACTCCACCACCTGAGCTCCAACCCTTGCCCAGACACTTTTAATTATCCCAGGAAAGGAGGAGAAGAGAAGGAAAATCAGAAAGACCTGTACAGATGGCAGTAGTCTTTAAAAGACCTCAGGTCAAGTAAACGGAATGGAGGAGCTCAACCAACAATGTACAGACTCTCCATGGAAACCTTAAAAGGTACAGATGTTCCAACCCACCTGGACCTAGTCAACTGGGTACAGCTAGGTCTTTAAAACTTCTACAGGGTGTTCTGATGTTAATCGGGGTTGATGATCACCTAAAGTCTGATTTATGTCGTAGAGTTATATACTCTACTATAAATTACATTTTGTATTATACATGTGTCCACTTGCTATTCAGGTTTATATAAATCCATGCTGGTATGCTTGATCTAAAAGATTTCAAGGAAAAAAATAGGTTTGTTTTGGTTTTGTTTTGCTTTTTTTTTTTTTTTTTCCCCAGGGGAAGGTTCTGGAACTCAACTCCTAGTTAAGATGCAACTTGACTGTCACTTGCCCATCTGAGCTCTTCTGGGGGAGAATCACTGGCACACTTACCATTTTCCCTGAGAACTAGAGTATTTATTAAATGAGGGGATCTTTTATATCAAAATAAGTGTTTCAGGGGCTGGGCAGGTGGCTCAGCAGGTAAAGTGCTCTGCTGTGCACGTGTGAGGACCTGAGTTTTTTGGGTCCCCAGCACACCTAAAAAGCAGGATGTGGTTGTAAGTGCTTACAATGCTAGGGCTGCCACTGAAACAAGATCTTGTTGGCCAGAGAGTGCAGCCACTCAATAAGCTCCAGTGAGAGACCTTGTTTCCAGAAGTAAGGTTAGAGCGCATGTGGGCTCTACTCACACACACACACACACACACACACACACACACACACAGAGAGAGGGGGGGGCGGAGAGGGAGGGAAGGAGGGAGGAGAGCGCTGGTAATGAAGGAATTTGGAATCTGGGATGTTAAGAGTATGTTAGTACATATGCTATCCTGGCAGGCACTCCCCACTCTGGCTGGAACAGTGCTCTGTAGACATGTTGGAGTTAGAAGTAGGCAGAAATAATACCCTCAAAACTGTTGTGATTTGCTCTGCAAGCTGGAAGTTAGTGTGACAGAGCATCAGAAGGCAGCTGTGGACAATGCAGGGCCCTGGCCTCTTTCCTTTGATCAGCAGTCTTCACCAGAGCTGGGAATCGGCCTTTTATCAGGCACCCAGCAATTTTGATCTAGAACTGTAACAGAAGCTGACATAAGTAGGGGCCAACTAGCTAGCTTGGAGAGGAAAGGGCTTTGCCACCCCCTGTCTTCTATGGTGGATGACAGGACTCTTGCCAGTTGTCCTCTTGACCCCTACAAGCACACAGCAACACAACACACACACACACACACACACACACACACACACACACACACACACACAGAATTTTAAACCTTAAAGAAAAGATGTATGTGCCTGTAGGCATGAACTATGGACTAAAGAGCCTCTGGAGTCTGATAGTAGTCGTAAATTGTCTTTCCTTCACAGCTGTTCGGAACAAAACAAAACAAAACAGACTAAAAGGAACAGTTTCCTAAAAATTATACATAAGGTATGCACCTTTAATTCTGACACTCTGGGAAGCTGAGGCAAGAAGACTAAAAGTTCAAGGCCAGCCTGGGTTATCCATCAAGATATTGTCTCAAAAAACAAACAAACAAGCAAGCAAGACCAAGTAAAAATCAAGAAACCCTTCTTGAAAAAAGTAGTGACTGTTCCCTTACAGCTAGCCTTTGCCAAGCACAGAAGTGCTACCTATGGGAAAATGCTGTTCCCTCTTGACAAGGTCCAATCTCTGTCCCTTGACTAAGAGAAATGATAGCTCCCAAGACCAAAATCCTAATATAAGAAAGATATAGTTGCAGGAGATGTGGCTTTTCATATGGAGAGGTTTGTTTTTTTTTTTAATTTATATATGTATTAAGTACTGCTTTGCTTAGGTTTTTATTTTGAAGGTAATAATATTGTAGCTATAATTTCAACCACTATCTTAGGAATGAGCACAAAACATTAATTTATACTAATTTCTGGCATTAAATTAAAAAGGTCTGGAAAGGAAGGAAACTTTGTTGCTGTCAGATCTCTCCCCGACACTGTAGAAGCCATCACCGCATACCCCTCAGTGTCACACCCCTTCTCTGCACACAGCTTCCTCCTCCCTGCCACACTCCATTCAGCTGCTAGATGCTTATGGACCAGACTGTCTCCCTTCCGCCTCACAGTCTGCCTCTCTCTATGGACACATACAGCACTCAAAATGTGGGAAGCTTTTTTAGGGAATTCTTAATGTTAGAGAGAGGTTGGGTTAAAAGAACTAAATTTTAATTAATTTCATATCTAGAAATGGAAATTTTAACTATTGATAAAATTGGTAAAAAAAAAAAGAGATCATGTGTAAAAATGCTTATCAGAAAAATATATATTGGACTATAATTTTGAAAATTCCAATGTGCTTGAATTGGAAATACAAAATTTTATTGCATAAGTATAATTTTTTCAGTTAAGGCATCTTAGATTTTTTAAACAACAATGGCAGGGCTTTTGTCTGAATTGCTTATAATGAAAAAGTAGATGTTTAAATGCACTTCCATGGGAGAGCTTCCCTTGAAGGAAACCGGAGGCGAAGACAGCTGTACTCAACCCTTAGCAGTATGAATGGCCCTAGGTAAAGGACAGACAATACTGATTTTTTTCTGTAAATGTCCCTACTTTGTCCCTTGCTGTGATTTTGATAAATACTGTGGTTTTATAATTCATTCAAATTTGTCTTAGAAATTTAAAACTTACTCTATTGTAGAAGAAAAAAGAAGACCTTAAATAAATTTCTACTTGAACTTTTTTTTTAACAAAAATATTTCCATTAAGTCAATTTTCCATGATTAGAGTGTAAAAAAATAAGTTAGAACAAGACAAACTTGATTTCACTAAATCCATTCTTTTAGAAATTTTATATTTCTTCAGCCTCATCATCTGTTAGAAGTGGTCACTTAGATTCTGTCCCATCAGGGAGAGTCAGTGAGGCTGACCTGTCCCAGTCATAGCATGAGTGTGCCACTGCCATTCAGAGGTATCACAGAGACCCCGAGTATGTGGGGGAGTCAGTGGCCCTGTCCCCGTGTGTGGGGTGGCCCTGTTATTTGGTACCTCATTCCTGAGTCCTACACCCCAAAAGATTTATTTTGAGAGTTTGTGTAGGGCACAAACTAACTAGGGCAAGGACTTGTTGCTACATTTATCATGTATGTTGCAATAAATAGGTTTTTATGATTTGGGAAGAATAGATTTTTGTACTGACAGCATTGATTTTTACTGAGATAAAACATCCTGTCTTTCAGAGGATCATAAAACAGGAGTTGGAGCTGTCATTTGGGCAGAAGCAAATTCTGTAAGTATGAAAATAATTGTTTAAGTATTTAACCTGAATTTTGTTTAGTCAGTCTTCGAGGTGCTGCATTTTGATATTTGAGACAGGATTGGCCTCAAACTCCTGAGCTCAGTCTATCACTCCCTCCATCTTCTGAGTGGTAGCAACTACAGCTCTTGCTGTTTAACCTGATGACGTATGGGACTGTATTGGCTGGTTGAGATTAATGTTTTTATATTGATGAATTTTATTAAGTTGTAGAAACATCTGTCCCTCCCTCAACAAACTTTTTTTGGAGTGAGAAGATATACCTTTCTTTCTTTCTTTTTTTTTTGGTTTTTTCAAGACGGGGTTTTTCTCTGTGTAGTCCTGGCTGTCCTGGAAAGGCTACCACTGCCTGGCCCCCTTTTTTTTTTTTTTTTATTAGATATTTTCTTCATTTACATTTCAAATGCTATCCCCTTTCCTACTTTCCTCTCCAAAAATCCCATATGCTCTCCACCCTCCACACCCCCCTTGCTCCCCAGCCCACCCACTCCTACTTCCACTTCCTGGCCCTGGCATTCCCCTATACTGGGGCATATAATCTTCGCAAGACTAAGGGCCTCTCCTCCCATTGATGGCCAAGTAGGCCATCGTCTGCTACATATGCAGCTAGAGGCATGAGCTCTGGGGGTACTGGTTAGTTCATATTGTTGTATCTCCTATAGGGTTGCAGACCCCTTCAGTTCCCTGGGTACTTTCTCTACCTCCTTCATTGGGGGCCCTATATTCCATCCAATAGATGACTGTGAGCATCCACTTCTGTATTTGCCAGGCACTGGCATAGCCTCACAGGAGACAGCTATATCAAGGTCCTGTCAGCAAAATCTTGTTGGCATATGCAATAGTGTCTGGGTTTGGTGGTTGTTTATGGGATGTATACCTGGGTGGGGCAGTCTCTGGATGGTACTTCTTTCAGTCTCAGCATGGAACTTTGTCTCTGAAACTCGTTTCATGGGTATTTTGTTCCCCCTTCTAAGAAGAAACTAAGTATCCACACTTTGGTCTTCCTTCTTGAGTTTCATGTGTTTTGCAAATTGTACCTTGGGTATTCTATGTTTCTAGGCTAATATCCACTTTTCAATGAGTGCATATCATATGTTTTCTTTTGTGATTGGGCTACCTCACTCATGATGATATCCTCCAGATGCAGCCATTTGCCTAAGAATTTCATGAATTCATTGTTTTTAATAGCAGAGTAGTACTCCATTGTGTAAATGTACCACATTTTCTGTATCCATTCCTCTGTTGAGGGACATCTGGGTTCTTTCCAGCTTCTGGCTATTATAAATAAGGCTGCTGTGAACATAGTGGAGCATGTGTCCTTATTACAAGTTGGAACATCTTCTGGGTATATGTCCAGAAGAGGTATTGCTGGATCTTCTGATAGTACTATGTCCAATTTTCTGAGGAACTGCCAGACTGATTTCCATAGTGGTTGTACCAGCTTGCAATCCCACTAGCAATGGAGAAGTGTTCCTCTTTCTCCACATCCTCACCAGCATCCTCACCTGAATTTTTGATATTAGCCATTCTGACTGCTGTGAGGTGGAATCTCAGGATTGTTTTGATTTTCATTTCTCTGATGATTAAGCATGTTGAACATTTTCTTCAGGTGCTTCTCAGCCATTTGGTATTCCTCAGTTGAGAATTCTTTGTTTAGCTCTGTACCCCATTTTTTTAAATAGGGTTATTTGGTTTTCTGGATTCCAACTTCTTGAGTTCTTTATATATATTGGATATTAGTTCCCTATCAGAATTACGATTGGTAACGATCTTTTCCCAATCTATTGATGGGCTTTTTGTCTTACTGACAATGTCCTTTGCCTTACAGAAGCTTTGCAATTTTATGATTTATTTATTTTATGTATAGGAGTACACTGTCGATGTCTTCAGACACACCAGAAGAGAGCATCAGATCCCATTACAGATGGTTGTGAGCCATGTGGTTGCTGGGAATTGAACTCAGAACCTCTGGAAGAGCAGATTGTGCTCTTAACCACTGAGCCATCTCTCCATCCCTCATTTGTGGATCTTACAGCACAAGTCATTGCTGTTCTGTTCAGGAATTTTTTCCTTGTGCTGCCCATATCTTTGATGCTTTTCCCCACTTTCTCCTCAATAAGTTTCAGTGTCTCTGGTTTTAGTTGTGCAAGTCGACTGTGACGTCCAAGCAGCACACAGGCTCCCTTTGGCAGCACTAAACTCTATAATGCTTTGCCATCTGTGCTCACCTCACCTAAAGTCTGATTTGTATCGTAGAGTTATATACTCTACTATAAATTACATTTTGTATTATACATGTGTCCACTTACTATTCACTTACTATAAATCCATCTGCCCTGTGGTGGTGGTGGTGTTTAAGTGGATACTGAACCAGCCTTTCAGCATACCATTGAGATGTGCACTGCTTTGTAGAGAATTATATCCATTTACCTCTCGTATAAAAAGGCTGTGTGGGAAGATGTACAGAAAGAGGTGAGCAAGCTTCCATTTAGCTATGTTCCTGACTAACTCTGTGACCTTGAACAGTTTCTCTTTCTTGACCTTGTTTTTCTTATAAGTGAAATGGGGACAATGATATTATTTTCCAGGTAGTTTCAGGTTAAGCAAATGAGGCAGTGCTGGGATTATTGTTCAGTGGTAGAGTGCTGGCTTTGCATTTTTGAGGCCCCAAGTTTGATCTCTAGTGAGTACTTGCATGCATATGCATGCACATACAAAAACTTTAAAAAGAAGTGAGATATCTGTGACGTTTGACATTTGGCAAGTAGAGGAGAAGCAGTTATTGATGTAATATTTTACAGCTTTTGTTGACTCAGATAATCCTGGTTCTTATTAAGCTTTGTTGTATACTTGTATACTTAGTGAGATCTGTAGCATATTATAAATAATTATATAGACACTTGCTTGGAGAGAACTGCATGGATCAAGTAAAAAGGTTTATAACTTAAAGACAATGGAGTTAACTGCTAACATCAAAGGCAACCTTGAGGTCCTATCTGAGGAAGGTGGCCATGAAATGATCAGATGCTCTGTTTGTGTTTTAACTTTTTTTTTTTTTTTTTTTTTTTTGGTTTTTTCGAGACAGGGTTTCTCTGTATAGTCCTGGCTGTCCTGGAACTCACTTTGTAGACCAGGCTGGCCTCGAACTCAGAAATCCGCCTGTCTCTGCCTCCCGAGTGCTGGGATTAAAGGCGTGCACCACCACGCCCGGCGTGTTTTAACTTTGTGTGTGTGTGTGTGTGTGTGTGTGTGTGTGTGTGTGTGTTTTAACTTTTAAGTTTCATTCATTTCCTTGTGCTAGGGGATCTATATGCGTCAAGATTTACACCATGTCCTTCCTCTACCGTGCTGATCCTCGGGATCAAACCCCGTTCGCCAGGCTTGGTGGTACATGCCTTTAAAAGCACAGCCATTTCTCCAGTTCAGACCTTGTATTTCTCAATGGCTCCATTTGTTACAGAAATGGAGGGAGCCTTCTTTACATGAAGTATGAGGGCAAAGTTTCTTTCAGAATGCTAAGACTCACAGTGCTTCTGCTGACCCCACAGAGAAGCTGTGATGGGACTGGAGCCATGTACTTCATAGGATGTGGGTACAATGCCTTTCCTGTGGGCTCTGAGTATGCTGACTTCCCACACATGGACGACAAGCATAAGGACAGAGAAATACGGAAGTTCAGATACATCATTCATGCAGAGCAGAACGCTTTGACATTTAGGTAAGAGCTGTTTTTAGCCTCTGTCCTTTAAAAGCCAACAGAGGGTAGTTGAGGCTAGTTCTCTGTTGTTATCTGTTTTCCTTTTAAAACCCTAGGAGATACTTTCAGAAATAGCATCTTGATAAAGCATGGTCCTGCTCCTGGACTGGAGCCTATGCATGGGCACAGACTCCCCAACTCTTTCCATTTCTTCAGAATTTCTTTCTTTTTACTCTCTCCAGTAAAAACATCTATTTGATGCTTGTACTTAGGGACTTGCCCAGCTATTTCTATTTTTGGATGTTAGTATCCGCTTTGTTTTCTAAATTTAGGAAATACTCCCTTGGTTAGGGTTACTATTGCTGTGATGAAGCATCATGACCAAAATCAAGTTGAAGAGGAAAGAGTTATTTGACTTATACTTCTACATTGCAGTCCATCACTGAAAGAAGTCAGGACAGAACCTCAAACAGGGCAACAACTTAGAGGCAGGAGTTGGTGCCAAGGCCATAGAGGAGTGCTGTTGACTGGCTTGTTCCCCATGGCTTGCTCAGCCTGCTTAAAGAACCCAGAACCACAGTCCAGGGATGGTACTACCCTCAGGTGGGCCCTCCCCAATCAATCACTAAGACAATGTCTTATAGGCTTGCCTACAGCCTGAACTTATGGAGGCATTTTCTCAACCAAGGTTCTTCCTCTCCAGTGACTCTAGTTTGTGTCAAGTTGATATAAAGCTAGCTAACACAAATACAGATGTTTTTATGAACTAAAGTGTTTTAAAGAGCCTCTATTTGAGAGGACCAGACAAGATGTCTGCTTGAGACAGTGTCTTCTGTATATATAAGGAAGCTGCACCCAGGAAATATCAACTATATTGCTTCCTAAATGAGACCTGAACAGTTATACTGCCTACTGTTGTGTCAGTGTGGATGGAGAAATTATCATATGGCTTTACCCCTAGAAGAGCAAAAAATAGTTAATAGCTGTGAAGAGAACAAAAATCAGTCTTCTTCAGGGATGAGGTTCTGATGGGGTAGCCAATCCTAAGAGCTCAGCCTCAACCATATGTGAACAAGTCTGAATGGTCTCAGCAGGTTGTGTTTATGAAGATATGTGCTCTTGCGCACGCGTGAACACACACACACACACACACACACACACACACGATTAAAATGAAAGAATAAGAGATGGTCAATTTAGGAATAGGAGGGAGATGGGGGAATTGGAGAGAGGAGTGGGGAAGAGACTGAGTAACTACAGAACTCCTGTATGAGATTCTCTAAAGAAAGGTATAAAGTGCTCTGTCAGAGATTGCCATCCCTGCAGCCACACCGGAGCCTCTTTAGTCCAGGCTACCACAGCATGCACCAAGAATATTATCTGCTCTGTCTCCATTTTCTTCAGTGCAGGTGTTCTGCACAAAGGTTTGAATATGTCATATCCAATTTTTAAAAAAAGTTATGATTGGGGAAGGTTAGGGGAACTGTAGCTCAAAACTGGATGTTACTATATATTCATTAAGGAAGCATCTAACAGTGTATATCCAAGTTAAAGCTCAGTCTTTTGACTGCTGTGGTGACTTAGGGGCTAATCAGACAGTTATTTGGCTTTTGGGAACTGAACTTCATTGTCTGGAGTCCTATGAAGTACATATGCAGAAAGGACCGCCCCGTGTGTTACACTTCTTTCTCCCCCCACGCTCTGCTCTCAGATACTTTCCAGTACGATGTCAAGCTTACTCACAGTCAGTGACTGTCAGTTAGGATTGTCAGATTTTTGCATACTTTGAACATCGCTAATTTAGCAAGAATATTACTTGATTATTATTTGTAATACTGCAAATTTGTTTTACAAAGCCTTAAATTTAAAGTTTAAGAATTTTTCTAAAAACATACTTGGTCTTTCATAACAGCTTTTGTAATATTTTATAACTTTTTATAGATGTCAAGATATAAAACCAGAAGAACGCAGCATGATTTTTGTGACAAAATGCCCTTGTGATGAATGTGTGCCTTTAATTAAAGGTGCAGGCATAAAGCAGATCTATGCTGGCGATGTAGATGTTGGAAAAAAGAAAGCAGACATCTCTTACATGAAGTTTGGGGAGCTTGAGGGTGTTCGCAAATTCACAGTAAGTACATGTACTTTTCCCAGCATGTACTTCCTGTTTGCTAACCTGCTGGACATTGTGAAGTAGTGATTTCACTCTTAGGACTGTGAGTGAGCTATTATCATTATTATTTACTGAAGTATACATTTTTAGCAAAGGATCCCTGCCCTGCCCTGCACCTGCACTTACACCTTGACAGAGTTGTGCATCAGCCTTTGATGTCTCCATCCCCTCCCATGGCTCCCATGGCTCACCATCTCTCCGGCCTTGCAGTGTTGGGCAGAGGTGCAGTTGTAGTAGTCACACCTCACAAACGCACTATACACACTTTCTCAGGAGGGAGATCAGAAAAAAGATCAGCTCATACTTAAGATTTTTTTAAAGGGATAGATAGAGGTGGTTCGTGGAAAACTCAGAATTTTTAACATACTTCTTTCTACTTAGTCTTTAAAAAAAGTATTTTACTTTGGAATATTCTTGAGCATGCAGAAAAGTTATAAGAATTCTGCAAATTTTTTTCCCAGAGATTGTTGGCATGGTATCAAATTACCCTCTGTTTCTATAATGCCATGACCCAGCTAGAGCCACAGGATCAAGAAATAAAGTGAGATTCTGCTACAGTGAATCCACGGCTCCCACCAGGGCTCCTGCTTATCCCAGTCATGCTCTGTGGAGAGCCACAGGCTCCCTTTTGTGTCACCCAGGGGCCTAAGCCTGGCACCTAATGCCCCATCAGTAGACTAGAATGTACAGTGAGTAGGATCGTTTATAAAGAGCTGTTTGTCAGCCTTGGGCTCCTGCTTATACAGTTTGAGCATCGGGAATCAAAGCACACATGTACTGTATACACATAGATATGTTGTTATTAAAGCAGAATGTGCTCACTGTAGAAGACTAGGAACACTTCAATCTGCATTATTCTGTAAGTTATATATAACATGGTCAACGTGTTACTGTATTTTTTGTGTTGTTGAAAGTTCCAAAAATTACTTTTAATAATCAAACACATTCCAACCTGAACACCTAGCTTATATAATTATTTCCTTTGTTATATAACTATATTATCTCCATTTTGTAGTTGTAAAAAGTCTTTCTATAAATATTTTGAGATGAAAGTTTAAAGTTACTGATTTTTACTATTTTGCTCAAAGTAATAGATTTTGGTGGTTTGGTGTATTTCAAACACCCCTGTTTTGATAATTTCTTATGTAACTCCCCACATACTCTTTATAAATTCATTCATATTCTCTCTCTCTCTCTCTCTCTCTCTCTCTCTCTCTCTCTCTCTCTCTACTATACCCATGCATATATGTATAAGCTCACGAATGAATGTCCATATCTAGGTCAGAGGTTGATGTCAGGACTCTATTACGCTCCATCCTGGTTTTTGAGACAAGATCTCTTATGGAATCTGGAGCTCACCCTTTCCAGCTAGACTGGCTGGCTAGTGAATCTCCAGGACCCACATGTCTCTCCACCCCTAACTCCAGGGTTACAGGCTCACCACTGTGCCTGGCATTTCTGTGGGTGCAGTTATCTGAACTCGGGTCCTCATGCTTATGTGACCAGCACTTTCCCCACTGAGCCATCTTCTCACTATCTTGTCTCTCTCTTGGGACTAACCTCAGCCCTCCTGTTTTATAAGTGACCCAGGTCTGAGTTACATGCTTATTCTTTATTGCTCAGGCCTTCTTTAGCTAGTATGAAACTCAGTAGATGGGCTAGGGATGGCTCAATGGGAAAGAGTGCTTGCTGTACAAATAAGCAGGCCTGAGTGTGGATCTCTGGAATTAACATTAAAAGCAGGCATGACCATGTGTGCCTACAACTGCAGAGCTGGGCGAGGAAGGAACCAAGACAAGAGGATTGCCAAGGATTGCTGGCTACCAGCCTGGCTGAAAGGCTAAGAACTTCCAATTCAGTGTGAGACTCTGTCTCGAGGGAATGAGGTGAAGAGGATGCTTGTTATCTCCTCTGGCCACTACAGGGCACACACCACCATCATCACCACCACCACCAACAACAACAACAACAACTCAACACAGACATCTGCTCACTCAAAGAGATTTTTGCAACAACCATGGCACCTTCATGAAGCTCATTAACAAAGCTAAGATAACCACTGTGAGCTTGGACACCTAGAAGTCTCCTCCAGACCAAGTCAAGAAAGCCATGAAGGTGGCCACATTGACTGCATATACTTATTATAACAAAAATAAAGAAGAAGCCATCCGAGGTCATATCATAGAGAAGTGAGGTGATGGACCTTTTCATTATCAGCAAGTTGTGGTCTACCTGCATTGAGAAAACTGCAGAAGAAGCCTTTCACAAGACCCACTGGGTCGGAAACTGAACTGTTTGCACCTCTGTCTTACTCAGTGGCTGCAGGAACTTAAGCCTAAAAAGAAGTTATCCTCACAAAAATCATTAAGTCAGTATTATCACCGTTAAATTAGCCTTCTTGGATACATGGGAGGTCAGGGAAGAACTGGTGGATAAAGAGTTGGTGAGGGCCCTGGCCATCTCCAACTTTGACAATTTCCAGATTGAACGGTTCCTGAACTGTAACAAACCAATGGCCATGCAGGCTGACTGCCCTGTACCTCAGCCTGGACAGTGCAATCTACTGCTGACACTCCAAGATCATCAGCATCACATCCCATACCTCTGGGTTCTCTAGACTGGCCTAGGACCAATCCAGAGGACCATTAAGTACTAGAGGATTACAAGATTAAAGAGACCACTACAAAACATAAGAAAACCTCAGCCCACATTCTGATTTGGTTTCATATCCAGGGGAATGTGGTAGTGATCCCCAAGCCTGGGACACCAGCACACATACTTGGGAACTTTAACTTCCAGTTGAGTGATGGGGAGATAGCCACCATCCTCAGCTCCAATAGGAACCAGAGGGCCTGCCTGCTGCCTGAGACAATCCATATAAGAGAATGTCCCTACAGTACAGAGATCATCTGAAGAGACTGCCTGGTGGATTCCCTCTTTGCTAATATGCACCACATCCCTCACGCCTCTCCCATCCTTAGCCAGTCCTGTGTGACATCATGCTGTGGCAACCTTGCTGGAGGAAAAAATCCAAGTGATGCTGTATTAAATTCTCATGCTGAGGGGGCTGGTGAGATGGCTCAGTGGTTAAGAGCACTGCTCTTCTAAAGGTTCTGAATTCAAATTCCAGCAACCACCTTCTGGTTGGCGCCGGTTTACCTTGGTTTTGAAAACAGCTCCAGAGTCCCCAGAGGAGGTGCCACTTCCAGGTGCTCTAACATGCCCAGGATCTTAGGATTCCAGGATCCCAGGAGTTTGATCACACCAGGATCTTAGGGTCTCAGAGGAAGTTTGACTGCCAAGAACTCTGACACACTCAGAATCTCAGGATCACAGGATTCTGGAATCACAGGATCACAGAGAAAACTGGACTCTGAGGAGTTTTGACTCAACCGGGATTACAGGAAGGACAGGCTCCACTTGAGATAATCGGATGGCAGGAGGCAAGTGTAAGAACAGAAGCAACAGAAACCAAGGTTACTTGGCATCACCAGAACCAAACTCTCCCACGATAGCAAGTCCTGGATATACCATCATACCAGAAAAGCAAGCTATGGATCTAAAGTCACTTCTCATGATACTGATGGAGTACTATAAGAAGGAAACAAATAACTCCATTAAAGAAATACAGGAGGATACATCCAATCAGGTGAAAGAATTGAACAAAACCATCAGGATCTAAAAATGGAAGTAGAAACAATAAAGAAATCAAATCTCAGCAACCATATGGTAGCTTACAACCATCTTTAATGAGATCTGATGCCCTCTTCTGGAGTGCCTGAAGACAGCTACAGTGTACTTACATATAATAAATAAATGAATCCTAAAAAAAAAAAAATTCTCATGCTGAACCATGGGAAGACTGCGCAGGGAAATGTGACTCGGAGGTATTGCTTGTACTCATATGATCTGTCAAACACCAGGAACTCAGCCAGCACTGGGGGTATAAACATAAAATGATAAAAGTAACAATAGTAACAAACGTTAAAAACAAAATTAAAAAACACCTCAGTGGGTCCTGGAGATAGACAGTCCCTGGTTTGTTATGGGCATGCAGAATCTTATCCTGTCTCTGTCTTATGTCACTGTGACTTGGGGGAAGTTACTACAGTTCTTTGGCCTTCCATTTATCACCTATAAAATGAGTATAAAGGACTGTTAGAGCCCCTTCTCTGAGGATTTTGATTCTGATTCTAGATTCAAGTGATCTGATTGAGCTGATTCAGGATCATTCAAGGTCACTGCCTCAGTAGGTGTATACACATGGACTTTCAAAAGGTCAGTGCCTCAGTAGGCGTATACACATGGACTTTCAAAAGCTATTTTGATAATGAAAAGCAAGGTACTGATGTGCTGTTTATTAACTCATTTTAAACATATAAATAAAATATCTGTACCTCCTACAGTGGCAGTTGAATCCGTCTGAAGCTTATAGTCTTGACCCAAATGAGCCTGAAAGGAGAGAAAGTAAGTATTTCTAAGCATTCTGTTGAGGGGCTGATGCTAAGGAGTGGTAGATAGTGAGTTTTTAAGATCACATGATGGACCTTCATGTGGGTAAATGCAGGATTGTCTTTTCTAAAGATTACATTCACTTATCCAACTTGTTCATACACGTGTGTTACATGAGGAGCCGTTCGAAGTGCTGCTTGCCAGTTCCTCCAGTAATGTAAATGACTGCATGCAGATTGAATCTATAAATTGCACTTGTTTGAAATGGCGAGCAACAGCATTCTCCTACATTCATGCAAACGCTTCTTGGGAATGAGAGAGGGGAGCTGTGAATATTTAGCACAGATTGTGAGGACCGAGCAATGAGGTCATCTGTGTTGTTCTAGAGTAAAGACACAGTGGCCCAGGTTGCTGGGAGAATGGAAAGATCCTGTTTACATTAATACCTTAGTGAAGCAAAACTTAGCACAAGTGAGTCACTAGTCTTCACGTTTGTTATTTGCATATTAAGTAAAACCATATTGAATGTAATATATCATGAGAGTTTTTACAATTCTGTAAGTAAAGATCATTGAACATGATGCTATGCAGATTTGTTTTAAAAAAACAAATAGTAGCTTGATTGTGATTGACTGGGTTCTAAGTAACTGGAGTCTCCTGTATATTTTCTTAAAGCAGTAGTGACTTGATAATCTTTAAAAACCCAGAAATACAAAGGTTTCTATGAAAACATGAATGTCTTATTTATCATTTACAGTCTGGAAAAATACATACCTACTACATTTTTTTTAATTTGTATTAAGAAATTAAGGAAATAAAACACCTGATCAAAGGTGTTTTGAGGGCCAGTGCGAGTGTCCTGCAGTTAGAGAGAGAGTGTACTATGCTAACTGTAGAAAGACACATTCCTTTGTCTGTTGAAATTAAGAGCATCTGTCCATCAAAAGATCCTACTAAGAGGGTGCAAAGGCAAGCCACGGAACAGAAGACACGTGCCACTTAAGATCAACCAAGGGCCTGTGTCCGGGATCTGAGGAGGAGGACATGCCTGCGGGTGAATGGAGAGTGAAGGCGAGGACAAGGAAGGCGGCGGGGTGTCAGGCAGTGTCTCAGTCACCCAGTCAAGTGTGTGCTTCTTGGTGACAGTTTGTTAAGCCTAGTTTATGTTTTGATGCATTTTTTTAAACAAGAATTTTATATCAATAAATAATATGGTTATCTCCTTTTCAATTCTGGAACAGCTTCCTAGTGTATAATTTACTTAGTGAGAAGAGCTTACTGGCCTCTGCCCCTGCCAGCACAGTGTAGGGTCAGCATGTCTCATTACAGTATAGAGACATGCTGCTACTCATTACAGTATAAAGAGATATGCTGCTACTCATTGTACTCACCCGTCCTTTCCACCCCAGCCCTCCTCAGCACAGCGGCTCTATGCATTTCTCTCCCCTGGCCGTCAGACACAGGACTCAGATGCTGTGGGGGTCCCTTTTAAACTTCAGATCTGTTTAAAATACCAAAACAAATAAAAAACAGATCAAAACAAAACAAATGCAGGGTGGGGGTGGTGCACACAGAGAAACCCTGTCTCGAAAAAACCAACGAACCAAACAAACAGACATACAAACAAAAAAGAGGAGAATCGGAGAAATGGAAGCCAAACTTCAGCTCTTTTGCTACACGGAGGCTTAACTCCTGCCATATCCAGCTGTCTAGCTGTCAGGGAGGAGTGGAGACGTATTGCCTCATGCAATCTCAGTGACAGAGGCAGGGACACACAGAAGGGAGGTGGTACTGAGTGACTGTCCCAAGTATCCTATGCTGTAGAAACAGAGCCCAGATAAGGCACTCTTTTTAAATAGACACAAAACTTTCAAGACAATGAAGACAATGTTCAGAGACTCATATTCCCCTCAACCAACAGAGGTAGGAGGAATGTGTTGCTAGAATCTGGCTTGCCACGTAAGCAAACACTAAAGTCAGAGGTGCCCCAGGACAGCTGTTCATGCTGCCACAAGCCAGCCTGGGGTCAGCCACTCAAGCCAGGGGGTTGGGAGGATCTGCTGAAAGGTGGTGAACTGAGCCTGAGGCTGCCCTGAGGCTTCCAGGCTCCTCCTCCTCAGGTTCCAGTGGCCCCTCAGCAGAAGCAAATGCAGACTTCTCAAAGAAGGTCGCCCATCAGCTTAGACCCACAGCGTGTAGGATGTGACTTCGTAACTGAGAAGCCAACAAGCATGGAGAGCACCCATCATGAGTGGAGTGGGCAGCAGCAGCTAGCACATGGTTAGCCAGCGGTTACGCATCAGAACTAACAACAGGATAGAATGTAAGTTCCAGTGCCATTGACGTGAGGCTGCGTGTGGTGGCATGCATCTCATCTCAGCTCCAGGGAAGCGGAGGCAGGAGGAGTGCAGCGCAGGCAAAATGGGAACAAACTATTATAAAAAAGGATCAGGAAAATTTGAAAATGGAATTTGGAGAAATGATTAATACAGTTGTTAAACAGTAGGTAAGGTCAGCCACTGTTTGATAATAGGCATAGGCTGGCATCTGAGGGAGACATCTAAACAATAGACTACCTAATGCATACCGCTGGCAAGTGGGTTGTTTGTGAAGAACATGATGACGAGCTCTTACCTCACTAATACTCTAGACCTAACCCTAAGAATTAATGATTAGAGGAAAAGATAATTTAAAAGGTGTGTGTGGGGGGGTGTAGAAAATTCTAGGTATTTTTATGACTTGGAATTATATATATATATATATATATATATATATATCATATGTATATAATGTGTAACACATATACACATAAATATAGTTTAGGACATAGAAAAATGCTTATTATAAAAGAAAAGAATTGACAAATTGATACTGAACACCAAGAGATATTATAAAGAAAATTTAGGAAAAGTCAGAGAGTGCCTAGGGATGAAGCCATTCCAAAGCACACAGACTCTCAGATTGACAACAGGGAAACATCTGATGGGAACTTAGTTGACCCAGCAGCTCCTTCCCAGCAGCAGCAGAGATAGCAATATCCGGGGATACCATGAGCAGACTCACTGGCATCTTTAGAGACCACAACCACGGGTGTCAGTGCCAACTGAGCAGGGGACAGGTATTCAGAGTGCCTGTGTGTGGTGTGCAGGGCTGGAACTTTGAATCACATTGTCTAGGTTAGACATTGTAAAAACCCCACTTGGTATATGCCATGACCCAGCAAGTCAGCTTGCAGGGATGAGCTCTGGAGAAACTTGTATCATACTGAAGTGACCGTTCAATATAACGCTATTCTTCAGAACAAAAGCTGGAAATGACATGAAGGTTTCTCTTAACAGATGAGACTTTTAAAGAAATATGCAGTATTCACACCATGGGGACCTACTATGAGGTGAAATAAATAATGTGACTACATTCCTCAACATGGCTGAATCAGATAGTGTTGACTGAAGACTATAAACTGCAGAGCCATACTGTAGACTATTAGGGGGAAGCCAGCCAAGCAGTGCATTGCTCCACATGTGCAATAAAATGATCTAAGAAGCAGTGACATGATAAACAAGACAGGTCCTGAGTAGGCTGGGAAGGGCAGCCTGTGGGGATTGGGGGGATTCACTTGTTTGGGGCAGTATGTTCTTCTTTTGGCCCCATACAAAGTTCCTGCAGATTTAACCGAGACAACTCTTTGGGGACAGTAGATTCTTTAATGTTTGTTTCTTTGTTTTATTATTTGCCTAAGTTGTAAATAGAGTTTGGGTGCTTCAAATATAGCACAAAAGTCAGGCAGGGCTTTCCTGTCCCCTTGGAAGATGATTATGGCAGTTTTATATCAAGAAGCTGGAAGTAGAGGGTGGGAGGGAACTTGCAGGTAGGTGGCAGGTATGTTTGCTGGTAGATTCACAGATGTCTGGTTATGCCAAACTAATTGGGTTTTACACTGTTAATAGCCTATAAGCATGTGTAGCTTATGGCACTGATAAAGCCATTAGAAACCAAAAACTAAAAAGGGCTTGAAGCCAGACCCTTCCCCTGATACCTCTCTTTTGAGAATGCCAGCTTCTTATCTTGGGAGCCTGTAAACAGGCTATTCTTGCTGCTTCAGGCAGTTTGTACCTCTCTCAGGAGGACACACAGGTGTATGTTGTCTCTTCCAGATAAATAATGACTCCTGCATAGCCCCATCCCAAGAAAGTTATGTTATTTGCTATACATTGCTAAGTGAATCCTGTTTATCAAGGGTTATCAGATACTGTACTATCCATGAGTTGTCTAGAGTAGATACAGATGGAATACATTTTAAAGTGTGGATTGAGAAGGTTGAGATAAACTATGTGTTCCTTTGCCATAAGCATGGTTTGTCCTCCCAGCCTAAGGGGGCTGGACCAAGTCCCTGTGTGCTCTGTGTGTGCTTCCTGACATGAAGTTATTCTTGCATGCTAGACGGTGTGTTGAGACGCAGGTCTGCAAAGGAAGAAGAGCGCAGCAGCAAGAGGCCACGTCTGGAAACCCGCTCTGCAGGCCTGGCTACACTGCAGTAACCCACATGCTTTCTTACACGACTGAGAAACTCTTACGGGGCTGAACTGTAACTAGCCACGGAGTGATGTTACCTCTGATCTTTTTATTTCAGATGTGTTGCTCAGCATACAGTATATGTTCTTCCATTACACTAAATGGGGTAGCAATAGTTTGAGACCAGTGTAAGAACAGTACCTATGCAGCCAGTTTGAAAAGGGATCATTCAGGGAGGCGATCTTTTGATGGGTAGTTATTTTTGGATTGCAAGGATGACAATCAGTAAACTGCTCCAGGGAATACGCCGTGTATAAATAACCAAAAGGGTGCATTACACTAAGTCCTTCTACCAGCCAGGCCTTGCTGAAATAGATAGACTTAAAGTTGCTGTGCCCATTCTCCATTTTACATGAGTTGTGTAAGTGGCCAGCAGATTTAGGTCAGTGGAGTAGTGTGTGCAAGCATGTGCAAGGCCCCGAGTTCCTTCCTAAGCACCACAAAAGAAATAAAATGTTAATTTCACCTAAATGTGTTATTGTTGTTGTGTTGTTGCGGTTGTAAGGTCTTGCTCTGTAGCCCAGTCTCACTTCAAATATCACCATGTAGTCCAGACTGGTCTCAAGCTCACGGGTGACCGTCCTGCCTTGCTCAATCTAGGAGTGCTGGGTTCAGAGCCACCCACTGCCATGCCCTGCCTCTCCTAACATTTTTGCTGTGTACATTCACAGTAGCGTGTTGGACCACAGTGCAGTCATGTCACTGGTTTGGGTAGCCACAGGAAGAGAATACAATTCGGAGGCAGTTCTGCTGTTTGATGTCACTGACTCACCAATGGCAAGCCTCAAATTTGATCATGGTTTGAGACTGGGAGGATAGCTCAGGCAGTAAAGTACTTGCCTTTCAAGCAAGAGGACCTGAGTTCAATCCCACAGAAACCATTTAAAAACAAAAACAAGAACCTAGACATGGTGATGCACACTCGTACCCCCAGCACTTGGAGAGGTAAGTGGTTCTCTTGGGCTCACAGGCTGCCCAGCCTAGCCTACTTGGTGAGTTCTAGACCAGTGAGATACCCTGTCTCAGAAAATCAGGTGGCTGGCACCTGAGGAACAACAGCTTAAGTTTGTCCATGTGTGCGTGCACACATACCCCTGCACACACTACATACAAACTTTGATCATGATGTGAATAAGGAAGAACCATTTGAGTTTTAGAATTCTTCATCTGTACATCACCTCCTGTATACCTTCCTGTCCATGTACCTAATGACAGAATTCTTCATCTGTATACAACCTCCTGTATACTTTCCTGTCTATGTACCTAATGACAGAATTCTTCATCTGTATACCACCTCCTGTATACCACCTCCTGTATACCTTCCTGTCCATGTGCCTTTTGGCTTTGACTTTGAAGAGAAGGCCTTTAAAGAACTTTGTAAATCTCAGAAATACTCAGCCTTTAAAATAGACATATCCTGAGTGTGTGACTAAAGAGTGGGTCTCTGATTTTTGTGCCTTCTCTTGGGGCTCTTCTGTTTGCCTTGTCTACCTTTGGTGAGATGGTTTTGTTTTAATATATTTTATTTTGTTTTAAGAAAACTATTATCTGAAAAGAAAAAAAAAAAAAGGGCACCAAAATTATGCCAGAAATGTTAAAGACACCACCTTCATTCTGAATTTGATAAACAAGACAAGCTTCTAATTCAGAAGTCCTGTGTCAGGTACCTCACCTGGCCAGCAAATTCAGGGGAATCAACATAATTCAAATGAGGAAATCTCACTGTGGCTACTCTTGGCAATGAGGCTGCTGATTCAAAGGTAAAAGAAGGTTTTTGTTGTTGTTTTATTTTTTTGGTTTTTTTTTTAACTCATAAGCAAAATGTCCAAATTTTACACAGAAATATGTGGCCCTTTGCCAACAGGATCCATGGGACGCTTATTGGGAAAAAGCATTTGGACTCTTAAGGGTGTAAATGTCTGTCCAAGGGTTATTGATTGACATTCCCTGGTGTGGTGGCTTTGGTAGATAAAGTCCTCCTTCCATCTTCTGGCTAATAAACTATTACACAACTGCTTTTATTGTTTTATATGAATCCTAACTCCACACCACACTGACACTGACTGGCAGCACAATATTTTAATTATTAATCATGGACCTGAATACATGATATGGATAAGAGTCAGTTCCAGAGTTTATTGGATACCCATGCTGATATGTCGATCATTACCTTGAAACACAGGCCTACTAGCTGGGCCAAGGCGGAAAATCCAACTCAGTTCTTTGATATAAGGACTGTGTCAGAGATGACAGAGCAAAACTAATTGGCTGTTTTAGTATTTGATATTTGATGCAACCATAAATTTGTGGGGACAAGTTTGAATCCAGCAGTGGGAAACCACTCACAGTAGATGACAGGGAAGACCCTTTTTGATGGTGGCCATTGATATAGAAAGGTCAAGATCCATTCCTCTCTTAGCACAAATGCACCAACTTATTTGGGTGGAGCAACAGCTCCTCCTCAAGGAAAAACTGTCTGCCCTACAAAATCAATACCATAGTAGGCATACTGAGCCATTACTAGCTCTTGAAATGCCCGTGTATTTGTTGTAAGAACAAAGTTATTTAACCTAAAAAAATAATTTAACTATCTGATTCTGATGTCTAGAATGGTGCCTCCCATAGCATAGATACTCAAGTTATTCTTTTAATTTTGTGTGTGTGTGTGTGTGTGTGTGTGTGTGTGTGTGTGTGTGTGTATTGGGTGATTTCCCTGTGTGTGTATGTATGTGCTAAGAGTTCAAAAGAGGGCATTGGATGCCCTAGAATTAGAGTTATGAATGGTTGTGTGCCACCACATGGATTCTGGGAACCCAACCCTAGTCCTCTGTAGGAGTAACAAATATTCTTAATTCCGAACTGCCTCTCCAGCCACCTTGATTTTTTTTTTCTTACATTCTTAGAGTTCATCCCAGAACCCAGGGCCAGCAAGCCAGGTTGTTAAGGATGCCCAAGAGGATGTTGGTGACCCTTAAGGCTGAGAGCCTAAATTATGGGTAAAGCTGTAAGAACGGAGATGACAGATGTCAGTGGCAGGGTCGGGGTGCGGGCTGGGAAGGCCCTTTTAGACTCGGAGGTGCTGAGCTGAGTCCCACAGCAGAGCTCAGGGCTTACCAGACCAAATTGGGGAATGGGAGGAGCTGAGCAAAAGTGATGGCCTCTGTGAATGACAGAGGATGGCTGGCTAGCACTGCAGGGACTGGAGAGCTGTGCCCAGAGCCCATCTGGGTTTACAGAAGCTGAGTGTTGACTCAGTCTGCAAAGTCCCAGGCCAGAGGCCTCCTGTCCCTGGAGAGATCAGTGTGTGCCAGACAAAAGACTGTCTCCTCTGCGTCCCGAGATGAGGACCATCTTAAAAGGCTCACCAGGAGCATGCAGAGCAGCCATCTAGGCACCCCATACCCGTCAGCCAAATAGGCAGGGTTTCTGTGTTGTGTTGGATTACTATCAGAACTTTTGGGTTTTTTTTTGATGGTGGCTTTTCTGTGTTTTCCTCCCTCAGTTTACCGAGCTTGAAAATGTGTTATTCACTCATAAGGTTTCTTCTTTATGCCCTGAATGGTTCTACTTTAGGATCAGCCACAAACACTTGTTTTTGACACACTTTGGGGCCCGTTCCATGAAACACTGGCTCTTAGGATCCCTGGTACTATGAGTGAGTGGATAAAGGCACTTGCTACCAAGCCTGACAACCTGAGCTCAATCCCCAGAACTCACCAGACGGAAGGACGGATGGACACAGAGGCAGGGGAAGAATTTATCAAGAGATTATTGGTACCAGCAGTAGCGACCACATGCACTGAGTTGAGCGAATTGTTTTACAAGAGGAAAAGACAATGCACTTGGTCTAACCTGGGGTCTGGGTGACTCCCCTGGTTACAGGGGAGGTGGAATGGACCAGGTTTTTGCAGTTTTCTGGCTTCTCTGTGGCCCAGCAGATCCCTTGTTGAGCACCTGGCTACTGTTGAAGCTGGTGTAGGAAGTGTCCTGGCTTGAGTCAGGAAGACCATAAAGGAGACACTGCATGGTGGCTCTCTTCTACCTCATCATCCCTGGAACTCTATCTGCTGTAGGTAACATGACATTTATTTACTGAACTTCAAGCACCCAAGTGCCAGGCCCCTATGGTGAGTGCTCAGCTTGGTAAGTAATGGAGTCTAATTGAAAAAGAGAAAAACCCAGAAATCTTGATTAACTAAATGGAGTTGGGAAAGTGTGATTTGCTTATTGCAGACTGAACTGAAAGCAGTTCTGATTTTCCAAGGAGGCTGGTATGCCTTCTATCCAACACGTCTGTGCAGAGCCCTGTCATGCAAACTGCCCTCTGAATCGAGCCCTTTGCTGGTGTCCTCCAGCCGCAGTGCTAATTTCCTTTTGCTTTTATAACACAAGAAATCCAACCTGGACCGTAGTGTTTTAGTGCTTGCCACTACTGGTATTTGAGTCTGTGTCATGGGGGACTGCCTGAAGTTCTGGGGCTGAGCTGTGGGGACTATCCTCCCATGCCCATCCCAGAATACAGCTGCAGCAAATGCAAGTATCTACTGCAAATATCAGCATATGTCACCAGGTGGAATCTTAATTATATATAATTTACTGCTTTCAGAGCTGACGGAAAGTATTTGACTTAAAAAAAAAATAGATCCAAAGATCATCTCATGCTGTGTGACCATGGTTCTAGAGCTTTTCTATAATTCCTTAACATTTGAGGATAATGATTTCCATCATATGATGTTGAGAGGGGGTTTTGTGAATCAGGTTTGGTGTGGAGTGGCCAAAACGACTATCAACTAAAAGAAGCAATGATCAGCTGAGCTGCCCAGAGAGGTCTAGACTGGTCCAGGTGCTCGAAAGAGACTCACCATCTGAGCTGCCTACAAGGCATCTCTCCACCCTGTCGAGCTACCTGAGGTTGTACAGTGTTCCAGCTTTCATTAGCCATCACCCATGCCGGGTGGGCATTGGTGAGTGAGGCAGATGTCTTTGAGTCACTTCTGCTCCTATAAGCAATGCTCCCCCCATATTCATGTAAGCAACCTAATAAATTCGTTGATTCACCAAGTTGGTGGTATCTGTCCTTTGTTGTCAGTTCTGGAGTGAGGAAATGTTATGCATATCTCCTTAGGAATAGTGTCTCACAACAACCTCCCTTGAGACAGGGTCTCTAATTGGCTGAAGCTCATAAATTAGGTAGGCTGCTAGCCTTAGGGATCCTTCTGTGTCTGCCATGCGAGTGCTGAGACTATCGGCATGCACCATTATGTCTGGTACCTTTACATGGGTTCAGATCTTTACCAACTGAGCCAAGGGTTTTCTAAAGTCAGGCACGTTTTTAGTTAGCAGAGTAAAGTTTTGATGGCACTGGCACATTGCATTCAAGTGGACCACTGACATCAGCTAGTTGTGGGTTATCTGCAGGGTACTAGAGGTGTTTTGGGTGTAATCATTTCCACTACTGGGGATCATCCTGGGCATTGCTGGAGTGCAGCCACACCCACCTAGATGTCCTTGCATCAATTGGAAACTTCAAGAACAGCAGCACCCTTCTACTGAGTGGTGTGCTTGGTGGATAGCCATTGTTCAAAAGGCAGTGAATGGATCCCTGTTGTGGAAAATATTATGTGGGGGTTTTTACCCCACTTTAGATCATTTAGTTCCCAAATAAAAGATGCGAAACTTTTATATTTATATAATAAGTCTTAAAGTATTAGAGCTGGACAGATATCAGCCCTCTGTGCTATTTTGTCTACTTCCCTGTCGATAACCCCAAGACATCACTTGCCATGTTCTTGGGCTTCTCCTTCTCCAATAGGCCAGCCCTCAAGGCCATGTGCTCACAATCTACCTACCCCATGGCACTTGCTTCCTTCTTTCCCTTAGTGGTATTTCCTCAGACCCAGAGACCAGGAACTGAAATCCCACTTACCTTTCATCTGCCCAGCTATAGGCTGGTGGCATCTTATTTTAGTTTTAAGTTAAGGAGCAAGGTTTGCACAACAAAAGCTGCATATGTGAGAATTCACTGTCTTGGAGTGACCAGACTTTGGGATACAGAATTTAGTACTGCAATACATAGCAATAGACCAAACCTCAACAGATTCCCCCAACCCACCTGTGCAGCCATCTTTTTGGGTCTTCTCTAGGTGTGGCCGGTCACTCAGACCGGGCTCTGAGGCCCTGATAAGGAAGAACTCACACCTCTCTTAAAACAGATGTCTTTACCGAACTGTTATTTTTGTGGACTGGCCTCACCCCAGCCATTCCCTCCTCTGTGTCATTGGTAGGAACACAGACCTCTTTGTCTCATTCTCCACCACATGATTACCCATCAGTATTTGAAGTTAGCCATTGTGTGTCAGCATCCCATGACAGCTTCCCACTCATTCTGAAGTCTTGCAGTGATGCTGAGGTCTGCAAAGACTGTAAAGGATTTGCCACACCAGGGCTTTAATTCCACCAGGCAAAGTCAGGGTAAGTTCCAACTTAGACAAGGAGATGGAGCCTCAGAATAACTGGTTTAATCACTGTTTGATAATAACTGACAGGACAACACCCGAACCCACTGCTCCAAATTCCTGATCTTCCCGGAGGTCATGACTTTTGTCCAACCTCCCTCTGACGTCACCTTTCTTCTCATATAGAACTGTTTCCTACGTGAGAAACATTGATGGTCCCAAATTTTAGCTTTCCTGTTTTCACACTTGCTTTAGTGTGAAGAGACACCATCACCAGGGCAACTCTTATAAAGGAAAACATTTCATTGGGGCTGGGATACAGGTTCAGAGTCTTAGACCATTATCATCATGGCAGGGAATATGGCAGCAGGCAGGTATGGTGCTAGAGAAGTAGCTGATAGTTACATCGGGATCCACACAGGCAGAGAGAGAGAGAGAGAGAGAGAGAGAGAAGAGAAGAGAAGAGAAGAGAAGAGAAGAGAAGAGAAGAGAAGAGAAGAGAAGAGAAGAGAAGAGAAGAGAAGAGAAGAGAAAAGACAGAGAGAAGAGACAGACAAAGACATAGAGACAAAGACAGACAGAGACAGAGGCAGGACCTAGCATGGACTTTTGAAACCTCAAAGCAGACCTCCAGTTTCTCCAACAAGGCCACACTTAATCCTTCTCAAATAGGGCCACGACCTGATGACTAAGCATTCAAATACTTACATTTCGCCTACTGGCCTAGAAAGTTGTTCTGGGTGTGAAGTGCTGTGCTTTGGGGTGCTTGTTTTGTGACACTTCCTTATCGTTCAACAAAGTGAAGCCCACTGTATTCCAATCCCTTTCTTCCTTGGATGCATGGGCTGGCACCCTCAGTGCCTGCACCTTCACTCACAAAGCAATAGCTTGGGAAATGTTTCCCACTCCTACTGGCCAAGCCCTCCTGGGTCCCCTCAGCCTTTACCACTGGACATCTAATCCTCTCACTCACCTCTGGAGACTACTGCCGCCAAGTTCCTGTTCCCACAGCTGTGGTCCAGTGCTGACTCTACCCCACCCCCACTCCTCAGCTCCCTCTCACACCCACTCAGTCTCTCGCTTTGTGTCTCTCTTAGGAGCCCTAGTCTTCTCTGACACCCAGAGGGCCACTTCTCAGCTCCCACAGAGTAAATGGCCACTGGGCAGTTCCTTCAGAAGGGTCTGGCCACTGGCTAGAAAGAGACAGTGTACAGGAGTGACCCTGGTTTAGATACGAAGATACTGCAAGAGTCCAGGTATAAGGTGACTTCGATGTCACCTGACAAGCATCAGGCCACCCTCAGAGTAGTCCTGAAGAATTAGAAACTTGCAAGTTTAGGGCTTTCAACTCTATTTCTATCTTTAGTTTTTATAGTTCTGTTGAGGAACCCAGAGCCTCCTGCCTGCCAGCAAGTGCTAAGCTACATCCCCTGCTTAGGAATTTTGTTTGGGGACTTAAGGATGGGACTGTGTTTTGACCCGTGGTTATATTTAACCCAATCTTGCAGCTTGCTAGGTACCTTGTCCATTTTGCTCCTAATGAGTAGGCCTGGGAGACTCCTGACAGGCAGCCACTTGGTCAGGGAGTTAGTTTCAGCCTAGCCACACAGATCCCGCAGTACTCCAATAAAGGGCATTGTTTGTTTCAGCCAGCAGAGGGCAGCATGTCCCAGAAGTTGAAGGAGGGGCCTTTTGGAAGAGAAACTGATTTGTGCATGGTTACAGGAGGATTCTGAATTGAGGAAAAGAAAGGCAAGGCACAGTTCTGCCCAAACCCCAGACCCGTGAGAGCCTGTGACCCACAGACAGGCAGCTGCATCGTGAGCTCCGAGGTCTCAGATCCTCAGGAGCCATGGGGATGAAGTCATCAGGATCGACCGATTCTAAAGTCAGTCGATCAAGACACGTGAGGGTGGAACATGAGGTGTGCTGTTACTGAGATGTAGGATGGAGGCAGGTGAGGCCTGTAGGAGGTAAAAGAAGACAGAGCTGCGACAGGAGGCTGCCTCTGGGTTGGGATGTGGTTCAGTACTTACTTCCCTAGCATGCATGAGGCCTTAGGTTCAGTCCTCAGCACTGACGTCTCAGTGGGTGGCAAGAAGAGGGTCAGAAGCTTATGGTTGCATTAAGCTACACAGAGCATCTGAGGCCAGCTTGGGATACATAAGACTGTCAAAAAGAAAGGCTGTAGCTGGGTAGATTTGTGTGTGTCAGATGCACATAGGACCTGAACCACTGCAGAATGTGACCTGCTGCACCTGGCAATCTCAGAGCCCCGAAGGCCTGGAAAGAAGACCTCAGGAGGTGGGAGGGCAGCAAGGGTGAGCTGTGGGGCTCCTCCAGCCGGGGGGAAAAGAGAACAGCCCATTCTGACTCACTTAACAAGTGTCCAGGGATAGAAGCAGGGCTTGGGGTGGGCAAGGTGCAGAAGGGAAGGGTTTTAACCTGGGCTGCATTGAATGAATTAAAACGCTAATGAGACACTAATGCCTAATGCAACCAAGGCAAACAGGGCATTGAATCAGGGCACCACCTGTCTGTGTGTCCTGGGGCCAGAGTGGCAGTGTAGGTATCAAGTCTGGAGGTTCTGCGGTTTGGACAGGAAGTGTCTCTTAAAAGCTCAGGTGGCAGGCTGGCGGTGGCAGGTGGGACTTTCTCTGGGAAGTGACTGGATCGTGGGCTGCTGATATCTCATCAATGGGTTCATCCATGGATGGTCATAACAGAGGCTGGTGCAAACGGAAGGAGGAGGTCACTGAGGGAGGCACTCCCGGGAAAGATTTATTGTCCCAGCGTCTTTACCCTACCCCGACCCCACACAATCTCTCTCTGCTTCCTGGTGACTGTGAGGGAAGCTGTTTCCTTTCATCACGTTTCTGCCTCACTGTGACATACCTAAATACACAGGGCCAGACAGACGGGGCCATAATAACTGCTTCCTCCTTCCTGTTGTTTTCCTCAGTCATTTTGTGACAGCGAGGGAAAGTTACTAACACAGTCAGTCAGTTGGAGGCATGGCCCATTGGTTTAAAATCAAGAGTTTGGGATTATGGTCAAGGATTAAAATGTGCCTGCCGCCCAAGTGTCGGGAGGAGAGATCTCTAAAACGAGATGTGTCTAGAATGTGTCTCGCCCAGGAAGGCCTTCTAAAGAGGAGCCAAGAAGAGAATCAGACTCACTTAGAGGGTGGAGAAGCAAGGAAACAATGTAGGAACAAAGTACTTTCCCTCGTGCTGCTGGGATGGCACTGGACAATAGCAAACACCAGAAAGATGAGCAACCATTCACATTCCAGGCGTGCTCACAAGGAGAGGATCAAGGGTAGGCAACAACACTTTTGTATACTCAGTTGACTTAGAGATACTCCAGACTCTGCTGGGGTTGTCTGGCACAGTGCATGGAATAATACGTAGCATGAAGATTCACGATGAATAGCATCAGCTAACACAGAAAGCACCCAAGAGATGACACGGGTCACAGGCAGGAGATGTGGCTCAGTAGTAGAGCTTGTGTGGTCTGTGCACGGCCCAGGTGTCAGCCCCCCTGTTCTGTAAACAAAGCACAGTGAGGCTGTGCTAACAATTTGAACAGTTTTATTACGATTTCACACACTAGGTGGTTTGCCCCTTAGACGGATACGTCAACGACTTCAGTGTTAATTTGCGGATATGTGCAAGCACTA
Organism: Mus minutoides; assembly: GCA_902729485.2. Taxonomy (NCBI): domain Eukaryota; kingdom Metazoa; phylum Chordata; class Mammalia; order Rodentia; family Muridae; genus Mus; species Mus minutoides. Next base: position 3,289,347 of record LR749543.1, read on the forward strand.
CCATAATTAGTTCAAAAATTTCTGTCACCTCAATGAGAACTCTCCGCCTTTAGCTGTCTCCCCTCATATCCATCTCACACTCCACCCTCAAGCCTGGAGCTTTCTGTCTCTAGACTTCTCTGTGTTGGCCTGTCTATGTGAACAGAATCATCTAGTGTGTAGCTATGACGTGAATGGTTCTT